>CM060948.1:239785733-239960733 GCA_030765055.1 Mantis religiosa | reverse complement strand
AATGGGAATTACGTTAGAGAAAATACTGTGGAACTAACACATTAAAATACTATTATTAAAGTATGTTATATACGTTACGCGCTTTCAATTATATTCTCAATAAGGAATGAATTTACTTCCTGTCCAGAGATGGCTCTGTATGCATATTTTATTGCGCAGATGATATTTTGTTGTTCTTTAGTCCTCTTTTTAAAATTATAATCATGTTGTGTATACATATAGCTTATATTTAATTGTTATTCGTTGAATCAAAATGGATATTAACTACGGTTTATGCTAAGGAAACATCTAGCGAACAAATAGCTCTGTGTGAGAAAAAGGAATTCCTCGAAGGTGAATATATGTTCACGTTTTTCGCAACCTTTTTTCCATGGGTACAATAACACTTGATGTGACACTTTCCAATTAACTTCATCGTAATTTAAGTTTGAACATTTTCCCAAATATATTAATTAAAACATACAGAAATGCAAGCATGACAAGCGATTTTGCTGCAGTTGGGATTTGTGAGAAAAGTACACAAAGTAATTACAAAAGACCTCGTATGTTTTAAAAACATATTTGCTTATACCATTTGCTGATATTATTTGAGTTTTATTCTGACGACGTTTACAGTCCAAATAAGCCTGCAATTCATTTACATGGCTTACTCCATGATAATACTAATAATAATAGAGCAACAGTTATTTTCAGCCGTAAGTGTACTAATACGCCAGAAGTTTGCAGATATAACTCCATAGTTACAATTTTGTGTGGTAAGATCAGGAATGGTTTAATATTTGAATTTCAAACAATCGGCAACGCATGTTAAACAGTTCATTATGAGCATGTGTTAAATTTAACAACCAGCTGTATTGATGTTGTTTATTCTAAAACCCGACCACGCATACCATAAGCTAAAGATGTCATAGCTCAATACTGCAGCAGCTGGCAGCAGATTCGTTGGAGTCGGTGTCAAAAATGAAGCACACATTGCTTCAATGGAAGAAGAATCCATTTGTTCTCTTAGCGATCACGGCTGCAAACGATTTCTATTACGATGTCCATAATAGGGATATATAAATCGACTTAGGAATCAGAGGATGGATGGAATAGAGAGCAAAATAATGTAATAAGGGTGTAGAATTTGGACAGCCCTGTAATGTGGAATGAACTATTGTGTTTTTATCAGAGCAACTTCATGAAAACGCAGTTAATTCTCGGCTACTATTCACATGAAAAGAGGTTTGAATCTCACCGCCCTCCTTTCCTTATTACCCCAGAGATTGATGCTACAGTTGGCAACATATAACGACCATGGGGGGGGGGGGACGCCAACCAACACAGCGACGTGGGGAAGCATGTACTCCTGAAAACTATATTTTTCTCTGGTAATGGAACAAAATTACAGCCCCTGGAACAGAAATAGCGATAAAAGGAGCCTTATTTGCAGACACAAATAATGTCATTTCTATAATGATTCACGTGAAAATTTAAACCTGCCTAAAGCAGCTTTTTGGAATATAGCATATTATCTTCCCTTTGAATGTACACATAATGATTCCAGAAAATGTTCTTATCTCCTTTTGAAAGTAATTGGGAATGGAAATTCACATAGATTCTTCTATTCATCATTTATTTCACACCAATTCTATAAACTATTAACAGACCTTATTTTTCTATGTCTTTTTAACCCATGACTTAACAGCCTGCAAGAGAGCTTGGAAACCCGTCTGCCAACCTCACGCCCACATATGCAAGACAGAAGTGGGCGATCATCCAACCGATACGGGGAGGAGATGTGGTCACAGTACCCCCAGCCCGAAAGTTGGCTATTTTTTATCTATCCTCTGTTAATCGAGATAGACCCATTTCATTGTAGCTACAAAGAAATAGAGAGAACCGAATCAGTAGTCAAATGTTTAATATCTGTTCTCGGAAATGACTGATAAAGTAAACAATTCATTTGAGATAAGCTGTGATTTTTAAACAGAACTATAGTTTTCCGTATTTTGTGTCGTCTATATCCGAATGTTTGGATGACACAAATATCCTATAAGTGTAAGACACCTCACGTGGCATACCGAGTGGGGTGCCTCAGACGCATTGAGGAGGTCGAGGTTCGATTCCCGTGGCCGACCAACCAGACTCGGGGTTTTTCTGGATCGCTAGGGACATGCTGAGTAGGTTAATTCATTTCCTGTATTTCCGAATTTCCTGTACCTTCATTTAATCTCCATTATGATTTCACATCATCTCTAATAAGGTGGTCAGGGAGAAGTGCTAGCGAGTTTCTCGGCGCTTTGGGTCGGCCGCCCTCCGTCTCCTCACGCCTTATCTTTCCTCCCGGAGATGGCCCACTTGGGGCTTGGGTACAATAAACTACAGATTTAGGTGCCGAATCCCCTCAGTAGTAAACAGATTTAGGTGCCGAATCCCCTTAGTAGTAAACATATTCCAATGGCATTCAATATATTCATTTATCATTTAAATGAGGCACTGAGAACCATAAGGACCCAAGGTACAGAAACATAGTTTTGAGAAAAATAGATGTTTGTTAAAATCTTAATTTCCTTTAGGATGTACTGCTTTTGAACGTGATGTAAAGAGTAAATTATGTGGGCATCACTAGAAAAAAACTCTACTATGCAGAGCAAAGAAAATGATACTTTATGCATTTGGCCCATATGTAAGAGAATATCAGGAAAACCTGGTGAGATAGATTCTTATGAAAGCTTCATTAAACCAAAGAGGGCCACAGCTGGCTGACCATAATGTTGGCAAATGTCAGGAGCTTGCATACATGCTAAAATCTCAAAATCGACGGTGTTGTGCTTTAGGCCCTCGTGGTGTAAGTGCCTCAAATATATTAAGTGCGCTATTGTAAACAAGATCGTAAAATACATTTTTAAAAATATCTCTATTTAAAGTTTATCTTTAGATTGCATGAAAAACCGTCATGTCGCATCCTGGAAAGATGACATTAGATGCCAGGAGTGCCATTTAATGATTTCTCGTTTTTGAGTTTGTGGGCTAAAGGCATACATATAGACCTTTTTGTGAACATGTTTTGGGTTCGAGACCTCAAAACATATTTTCAGTGAACATCTTTGGTATTGAATTTTTTTGTGGAATCTCATATTTATCTCCTTAAAACGCATAATTTATGCTAAATAGCATCTGTGAGTTGTCATTTGTGACATACAACTTGTTATTGGTTTGGATTGTGCATCATAGTAGTACTAAATACAGTAAATATAGTAATATTTCAATTTATAGGGCTAAAATAATTAATATATAAATAAGGCATATAATATCTCATGAACATTATCGTTAAGGATCTTTTACAGTCATTTAAATTGTTGTCTGTTTTCTTTGGTGTATAATATTTTTTCCAGTGGTAAGTAACTGAGTTCATGTAAGGAACACAGAACTATAAACCTCTCATATAGAGATCCAGTATTGAAACACGCGTTTAAGTTACTGTATCCTTTTTATACTGTCAACGATCGCACTGTTTCGTTAGAGCTGCGACCAGCCAGTGTCCAATCACGCGTGGGCAGGAGAGAAGATTCGCCGAGGTGTCGTGAGCAGGAAAGAAAGAGACACAACATAGTGGAGCGCGCGCTGGACGCTTGCCGAGAGAGAGAAAGAAACAGAGGAAGAAACAGACAGAGAGATATCTAGATAGTTTCCTTTCTCTTGCCGCCGCGAAAGGTTTTCAAAGGTCGGCGGCTTTCTAGAAACAATGACTGGGGTTATAAAAGCACGTAAGTATTGGAGTTGGCCCACGCAACCATCATACGCAGAGGCACCTAATTCTCCTCCTGCTGCGGAACTATGCAGCTCTCACCGAGGGAGCCTAGCATCGCAATCTCTCACGGCCAACCATCACAACATTCGGCAGTTATCCGTGGGGCACCCCGAGACCTGCCGACTCACTTCATCCTCGCCGCCGTACGTCCACATTGGCCTTCTACCCTTAGAGCCTCCAAGATCTCAACGTGCCACGGACCCTCTCACCTCGTCAGGCTACAGCTCGCCGACGCCGCCGAGCACCAAGCAGCATTGAGGACGGGCCTGCCCTACTTAGGGCGGTGTCTTCGAATCTAGGACAGCAGGACAGAGATACCTGCACCATGTCGGCGCTGCTGAAGTTTCGGGCACTCAACAACCTCTCGCACTTCGCCGCGGTGCCACTACTGTGGTGCCCCATCTCTCACCAGTGACTGCTGGCAACACGATCTTCGCCACCGCCAGTACTGCGCTAACTGCGGTGGTTTCGGCCACTACACTGGGCAGGCGCAGTGCCGCAACTATCCATGAGACTCCACCAGAGTTGTCCGGGAGGGCCAAGCAACATTTCCAGCACATGAGCCTGCTTTAAAACACGCCGCCGCTGCCCCCTGCACTTCCATGCTGGAGATGATGCACACGCTACGAGCCAAGGTGCGATGCCTCAGCGAACGCCTAGACTCCGTAGGGGATAAGCTCTCCGCCACCGCCGCCAACAACTTCAACCCCATGCGTGAGGGCCTCCAGGACCTCCACTCCGAGGTACTTAACCTGGGCCCTCACCTTGGGAATCTGGAGGAGGTTTTAAGTACTAACTTCAGCTCAATATCCACAGCTCTAAACTCACACCATCAATCTACCTCGGACCTTATCATCAGCCACAACAAACCAGCACAAGACTCCATAGCTACAGTCACAGAGCAGATTACATATCTTCAAGAACAAATCACTGAAATCGCCAACGCCACCGCAGTTCACCAGAAACTGCTCAACAAGTTGGAAGCCAACACCGCAACCAGCCAATCCACGCGGAAGGACACATTTCAATCATTGGATAAAATACATCAAAAGCAATTTGATATTCAGGTCGCCCTGGAAAATTCATCATTTGACACAGATTCACTACAGCAGGACTTCAACTGATTATACAACAGCATAGACGTCTTACAGAACAACGTGACTAGCCTCCTGATGGACTCCACGACAGATACACCACACCGACACCGACGCCGCTAGGTGTCCATGCCTTCCCAAGCACCCCTGGTGCACAACAATCAAAATTAAATAAACATTTTCCCTACAATCTGTTATTCTCCCCTTTAACCGCTTCAAACCCGCGTCACTTCGCTGGCTATGGACAGGGCCTTGTATCATGGTCCCTAGCCTGGTAAGCCAACCAGACCTGTGCATTTTTCAAGCTTCAATAATATCATCCGACACTGACGGAGGTGCTTTTGCGGGACTCCTCTACTTTTCCTGAACTTCCCTCTTCAATATTTCCTGAACTTCCCTTGTTGCACCTTTTCTTTCTCTTCTCCTGACCTCTTTCCTTCCTTGTTTTACAAAAAAAAAAAAAAAAAAAAAAAAAAAAAATGCTAGTCAGTTGTTAATTGAGCGTGCAGTTCTTTGTTTACGTGTGGCAGTTGAACGTGACGACTTTAAATACTGCGTTTGTGTATGTTACGTCATTTTGCTGGTATAAAGGGTGTACAAAGTTACTGTTTGGTGCAGTTAAGAGCATTTTAAATTTATTCAAACAAAACTTTTAATTCTACGAACCAACAGTTACAATATAAACAACGCAACTTATAAATGTGACTAACAATAATTGGAATAATTAGTGTTTGTAAGAATGGTTTATAGGAGAGTGGGTAGGGTGTCATGTGAATACAACATATAGGATCTATTTTTAACATGCTGAATGGAGTGAACAACCGGAAGTATACAGCAGAAAAGCGGAACCAGATGCAATTACTGTCTGCTCCACGTGGAGAAGCTATTCTTATATCCGATGTGACCGCATGCTTCATTTGCCACAAAAGAGCTCGTTGCTACCCCGCTGTCATACTGTAGGAGTCGATTAATATCTAATTTTAATCAGAAACATAATATCTACCCCACGTGGAGCAAATTACGTGATATGAACTGGTTCCGGTTTACTGCTATGAACAGTTAAGTTGTTATAAAGTTGACTATACCTGTATGTAATCAATGCGACAGTAACGCTGTGTACACAACTCTGAATCATATTCGCTCATTTGTTTCAAGATATATTCTCCGTCTTGTCACTATATGGAGCTGACAGTGGGTGGGTCGTGTATGCATGAGCCGGATAAAAAAGTTGACGTTTGACTTAGCGCGTGTCACAAACAGAACTCGGGGATGTAAAATGAGAGCTAATGATGCGGTTCTGATGGGCGGCGCACGCTTGATGCATTCTTGTGATTTATCGAGGGCGAGACATGTCCCTGTTGGAGAACTCCACCAGCAAAAATTACATTCTTAATGCACGTTTGGCATCAAAAGAAACACTACAGGTGTATGTGTTACACCCAGCCAGTCACGATCCGCCTTTAGGGCTTCACCTGCTCTTGCAATATGTTAAAACTGTGCTTGGAAATACGTTTCTATTGTTGCACAGCGAAGAGGACACCTCGCACGCCGCGACTTACCTAGATCTATTGTGGCTACTGAAATGTGTAGTTATAACTCCCGCTTTTACTACATGCGGCACCGCAGGCGGTGACACTGATGATACTGTCTACCCATCACAAAAAGGCAAGAGATGAATGAAGGGGAGATGAGCTTGAACTGTGTACCTGCTCTGGTAGTCGATCTGTTTACTAGGAAATGAGTGTGTGGGAGTGCATATGAGTCACCCATGCAGCCAAACCTAATGTTTGTTGCAGTAACTGTAGATATAGGTAAAGTCTGTTTAGTTAAAGCATGTGCACGTCGGCTTCTGCCTTTGACGAACCCTTATAATCGTTTTACAACCCCCGACCCTCCTTCTCCCAGACCGTTCTGCTAGGTTGCCACCTTTCTCGGTACGTCATGGGTATCGTACGAGTTTTCGTCTAAATAAATAATCTTATGTCCATTACTGCAAAACTTCCTTAGTTTTGACATATATATACAAGTCTACTGGATTCCATAATAACCCTTATCTTATTCAAAGTGCAGTATTTGAAACCCAGCTCCTTTAGGAGACCGCGCAAAGTGAAGCGCCCATAAGGAAAATCACAAATTTCTTGCAAATGTGCAACCAATTCGACTAAGGTGGGCGCTCTCCTTTTTGCATAGAATCTATAAATTTCTCGACGAATTAAATAGCACATGAAATTTTCTACTTTAGAGAAACGTTTCCTTTCGTTTTCACACTTGATCGGCGTCTTTGGTATTCCTTTCGTCACAATATTTCTCACTGCACTTCTGTGCATACCCAGAACTTATCAGGTTCATTGCATGACCCCTTACCAAGATTATTTGTCAGCACATATTTATATGTTTAAAACAAGCGCTTGAATTTGCTTAGAAACAGTTCCCGTTATAACTTTGTTATTTTTTAGGTTTTTCCAGTAATATAATTCGGCCCAGTTATTCACACTGTCTTCACTTTGATTATTTATATCTACTTCATTTGCATTTACCACTGCATTTTCCTCCTACGGTCTCCACACTGTGACACACAACGAATTTCTGCAGGTAATGAAACAGATCAACTAGAAGTTGGAACTTTGGCAACTGAGACTCCACGTGGACTAGACATGCGTCTGTCACTTCGATAAAATCAGGTTTGCTATTGGTCCTCAACGACAGTGTTCCATTTCTGAAGTGTGGAGATAGATTTATGACGGTCATTAGTGGGCGGGCGGCTCAGGTTCCTTTGACTCGGAACTGCACATGCGTTCAGTAAACGGACTTTAAGACATGGTCCGAACTCTAACATGGAGCTGAGCTATTAACTAGATGGCGCTGTAAGCAAACACAAAACTCTTGGAAGGGAAATGCTATCTATGTTGCAGTCTATCACCTGCTCTCGTGACTTAGTGGTAGACATGGCCCGATCTCTAACATGGAGCTGAGCTATTAACTAGATGGCACTGTAAGCAAACACAAAACTCTTGGAAGAGAAATGCTATCTATGTTGCAGTCTATCACCTGCTCTCGTGACTTAGTGGTAGACATGGTCCGATCTCTAACATGGAGCTGAGCTATTAACTAGATGGCGCTGTAAGCAAACACAAAACTCTTGGAAGAGAAATGCTATCAATGTTGCAGTCTATCAACTGCTCTCGTGACATAGTGGAACACATGGGCCGATCTCTAACATGGAGCTGAGCTATTAACTAGATGGCGCTGTAAGCAAACGCAAAACTCTTGGAAGAGAAATGCTATCTATGTTGCAGTCTAGCAACTGCTCTCGTGACTTAGTGGTAAGACACTGTCCGAACTCTAACATGGAGCTGAGCTATTAACTAGATGGCGCTGCAAGCAAACACAAAACTCTTGGAGGAGAAATGCTATCAATGTTGCAGTCTATCAACTGCTGTCGTGACTTATTGGTAAGACACGGTCCGATCTCTAACATGGAGCTGAGCCATTAACTAGATGGCGCTGCAAGCAAACACAAAACACTTGGAAGAGAAATGCTATCAATGTTGCAGTCTATCAACTGCTCTCGTGACTTGGTGGTAAGACATGGTCCGATCTCTAACATGGAGCTGATCTATTAACTAGATGGCGCTGTAAGCAAACACAAAACTCTTGGAGGAGAAATGCTATCTATGTTGCAGTATATCAACTGATCTCGTGGCTTAGTGATAGGACATGGTCCGAACTCTAACATGGAGCTGAGCTGTTAACTAGATGCCGCTGTAAGCAAACACAAAACTCTTGGAAGAGAAATGCTATCTATGTTGCAGTCTATCACCTGCTCTCGTGACTTAGTGGTCAGACATGGCCCGAACTCTATCATGGAGCTGATCTATTAACTAGATGCCGCTGTAAGCAAACACAAAACTCTTGGAAGAGAAATGCTATCTATGTTGCAGTCTATCACCTGCTCTCGTGACTTAGTGGTCAGACATGGCCCGAACTCTATCATGGAGCTGATCTATTAACTAGATGCCGCTGTAAGCAAACACAAAACTCTTGGAAGAGAAATGCTATCTATGTTGCAGTCTATCACCTGCTCTCGTGACTTAGTGGTCAGACATGGCCCGAACTCTAACATGGAGCTGAGCTATTAACTAGATGCCGCTGTAAGCAAACACAAAACTCTTGGAAGAGAAATGCTATCTATGTTGCAGTCTATCACCTGCTCTCGTGACTTAGTGGTCAGACATGGCCCGAACTCTATCATGGAGCTGATCTATTAACTAGATGCCGCTGTAAGCAAACACAAAACTCTTGGAAGAGAAATGCTATCTATGTTGCAGTCTATCACCTGCTCTCGTGACTTGGTGGTAAGACATGGTCCGATCTCTAACATGGAGCTGATCTATTAACTAGATGCCGCTGTAAGCAAACACAAAACTCTTGGAAGAGAAATGCTATCAATGTTGCAGTCTATCACCTGCTCTCGTGACTTAGTGGTCAGACATGGCCCGAACTCTATCATGGAGCTGAGCTATTAACTAGATGGCGCTGTAAGCAAACACAAAACTCTTGGAAGAGATATGCTATCTATGTTGCAGTCTATCAACTGCTCTCGTGACTTAGTGGTAAGACACGGTCCGAACTGTAACATGGAGCTGAGCTATTAACTAGATGGCGCTGTAAGCAAACACAAAACTCTTGGAAGAGAAATGCTATCAATGTTGCAGTCTATCAACTGCTCTCGTGACTTAGTAGTAGACATGGCCCGATCTCTAACATGGAGCTGAGCTATTAACTAGATGGCGCTGTAAGCAAACACAAACCTCTTGGAAGAGAAATGCTATGTTGCAGTCTATCAACTGCTCTCGTGACTTAGTGTAAGACATGGTCCGAACTCTAACATGGAGCTGAGCTATTAACTAGATGGCGCTGTAAGCAAACACAAAACTCTTGGAAGAGAAATGCTATCTATGTTGCAGTCTATCAACTGCTCTCGTGACTTAGTGTAAGACATGGTCCGAACTCCAACATGGAGCAGAGCTATTAACTAGATGGCGCTGTAAGCAAACACAAAACTCTTGGAAGAGAAATGCTATCTATGTTGTAGTCTATCAACTGCTCTCGTGACTTAGTGGTAAAGTCTGTTTAGTTAAAGCATGTGCACGTCGGCTTCAGCCTTTGACGAACCCTTATAATCGTTTTACAACCCCCGACCCTCCTTCTCCCAGACCGTTCTGCTAGGTTGCCACCTTTCTCGGTACGTCATGGGTATCGTACGAGTTTTCGTCTAAATAAATAATCTTATGTCCATTACTGCAAAACTTCCTTAGTTTTGACATATATATATATATATATATATATATATATATATATATATATATATATATACATATACAAGTCTACTGGATTCCATAATAACCCTTATCTTATTCAAAGTGCAGTATTTGAAACCCAGCTCCTTTAGGAGACCGCGCAAAGTGAAGCGCCCATAAGGAAAATCACAAATTTCTTCCAAATGTGCAACCAATTCGACTAAGGTGGGCGCTCTCCTTTTTGCATAGAATCTATAAATTTCTCGACGAATTAAATAGCACATGAAATTTTCTACTTTAGAGAAACGTTTCCTTTCGTTTTCACACTTGATCGGCGTCTTTGGTATTCCTTTCGTCACAATATTTCTCACTGCACTTCTGTGCATATCCAGAACTTATCAGGTTCATTGCATGACCCCTTACCAAGATTATTTGTCAGCACATATTTATATGTTTAAAACAAGCGCTTGAATTTGCTTAGAAACAGTTCCCGTTATAACTTTGTTATTTTTTAGGTTTTTCCAGTAATATAATTCGGCCCAGTTATTCACACTGTCTTCACTTTGATTATTTATATCTACTTCATTTGCATTTACCACTGCATTTTCCTCCTACGGTCTCCACACTGTGACACACAACGAATTTCTGCACGTAATGAAACAGATCAACTAGAAGTTGGAACTTTGGCAACTGAGACTCCACGTGGACTAGACATGCGTCTGTCACTTCGATAAAATCAGGTTTGCTATTGGTCCTCAACGACAGTGTTCCATTTCTGAAGTGTGGAGATAGATTTATGACGGTCACTAGTGGGCGGGCGGCTCAGGTTCCTTTGACTCGGAACTGCACATGCGATGAGTAAACGGACTTTATTATGTATGGGTGAGTTACGTGACAAGACTGTATTTTAAACTGATCCTTGTCTTACTCGGAAGGGGAGCACAAATACGTGGAGACAGGAAAAGTAATTACGTTACACATTC
This sequence comes from Mantis religiosa, assembly GCA_030765055.1. Lineage (NCBI taxonomy): Eukaryota > Metazoa > Arthropoda > Insecta > Mantodea > Mantidae > Mantis > Mantis religiosa. The sequence continues at coordinate 239,949,563 of CM060948.1, read as the reverse complement.
CTCTAGCTTGCCTTCTTGTTTTGGGCACACAGTACATGAGATGAAGATGGAGCACCGGTGGAATGAGATGGATGGGGAAAAGCCGCTCCAGCGCCATGCTGTCCACCACAAATCTCACTTTGCGGTGGCCTGGGATAGAACCCGGGCCGCTTTGGTGAGAGTCGAGCGGTCTAATCACTCAGCCATGGCGCCGTTTCTGTCACTGATACCTACTAGGAGAATGGGGTGAAGTGAAGTAATCGTAGGCCGCAAGACAGAGACGCGCAGAAACCCTAACAGTTCCAGGTTCATAGACACATTCCACTGGAGCTATCTAGAGAAGATGAACGACCCGCGACCAAGCAACCCTCTACAGAGATTACCTACTTTTTCCTCTGAGCAAGTATCCGTATCTCTGGAAAGGACAGAGAGGACGGTTGACAGCAATCGAATCTAGGACCTCCTGAATGATAGTCTCACACATCATTTCCCATGTATTGCATCTTCTCTCTTTCTTTACAATTATGAGTGGACATCTCTGTGGAAGGTATCAATCCCACAAGATTTTCGTGAACGGGAACTAAAGCTCTACGCCCCAGTTACGAGGAGGACGAAATGCTATTACACGCGTAAAAATAATTATAACAACATAATAATGAGACTAGACTTAATTTTTGCAATTGTTTATTGGAGAATATTAACGTTCGATTACTTGACATGGCTTTGATTTTACGGAGGTAGTATACATTTATTACTTACATGGCCCATGATTCATTATTAAGTGCTAGACAAGGCTGGTCTCGTAGCTCAGTCGGTGGACCACCTGCCTGCCATGCTAGGGATCCCGGGTTCGATTCCCGGCGGTGGGAATGGGGATTTTTCTCCGACCAAGATAATTCCCCATCTTTCCCATAGTCTCGAAGTATGAATGAGAGTGTGAATGGGTGCGTCATCTAATGATTAAAAGCCAAAGATAACGAGTTAATGCCTTCGGTATGTTCCAAAGGAGAACGGCCGCAGATATGACCATAACAATTAAAGGAACAATGATATGAAAGAGTTCTAGGCATATTTTCTTAAACTTTGGGAAGTATATGTGATGGCACAAAGATACAATTTCGAATATCATTTATAGAGAGGTTATGTGGTATTTGAGTTATAATTTTCAGAGTAATCTTGTGTTTGAAGTCAAAGAGATGTAAATATCTGACTGAGGGCAATCTGGTTGCTTTCTGGCACCAAGAACATACTCGGTATACCAACCAGGCGTCTAAACGAAAGTTCTATGCATACCTACAGTAAGTAGAGGATATTTTGTGCTCTATCCAAAAATTTGATATAGAAATTTCACTGTAAAGACATGTTTTAAGGTCCTCTGAATTAATAAAAGACTAGCGCGCTTGCATGTGCATGTTTGTCAGTGAAAGATATAACTCAGAAGCAAAATGGCCGTTTTTAGAATTAAAATCGATTTTCATGTTTATTTTATTTAATTTCATAAGAGTAAAGAGCTAAGGAACTGTTTGAGCCAATTTGAGTTACTATATATATTTCGAATGTGAGTGTAGTTAAAGGTTTTGGGAGTTGCGCATGATAGAGAAAGCCTTAAGCATTAGCAGCGTGTTTATATATGTATTGAATATTGGCCTCTTTAATTTGTTTCATTTTGTGCAGAATGGGAGTGTAGTATCTCAAAAACACATAACGGAATAGGGACACTATTATATTAATCCCCTCCAGAAACGCTTCCATTTATAGGTTACAAATTGAATGTTGAAGGAGATTACAATAGCACTTTACACACCAATGATCGTTTTCAAAATCATTGAAACACAATTTCATATAATGAACAGTAAATGCAATTTGTACAGCACATCATATTTGATTACATTCGGAGTTAAACAAGTTATAAAATTATGTATCTCACTGAAGTGACGTGCCAGTGCTCACTAAATTCGGCGTTTTATGCGTTTCATGAGCGATGCAAACTCGAGACCTATATGGAATCACCTATTAGAACTTGATCTTTCTACAGTCTGGCCACTGGAATAAGGCGAGTGGGGTCTGAGGGATGAGTGTGGGTTTAAACTGTTAAATTGTTCGTGTAATCGATTTGTTTACTACGACAATGTGTAGTGATACAGCCATGTTACTACATCGCGTTCCTCTCACAAAACGTGGATGTTTGGATAATGTTTGGCGTCAACAACTCTGGTGTTTTCTGAGAAAGATTACGGCTGCTGTATCCACATATCAGCCAGGCTAAGGACTCTTAGAAACAATATGCTCTTGTGGTAATAATGTTTAGATAAATAAATCTATAAGTGCATACACAAAATCTAGGTAACCCAGTACCTAGGTTACTAACCTTGGCGTACATTCTGAAACAGTTATTTTAGATATAACTTTATTTAAAACAATTTGTGATTTAGTGGATAGGGGACGACTCTAAATATAACCACTGACAGTGTGAAAGTAATCAGATAGATAAAAAGGGAAATGGATGCCACTCATGATTTTCATAACAACAATATTAATGTAAATTTTAAAGAACCATTATTTTGTGTTAAATAGTCTGAAAAATTGATTTATAATCAAATTATTAAAATAATATTAAACATTACCAGGAACATTATTATAACTGGATGCGACGTGGAACAATAGAAAGATGTTAAGTTGCCATCGGAACGGCAGGACTAATAACTTGAAATTGGCCGAAGCAAGCGTTCTTCTGCATTTGACCGGCGTAGAGAACAAGCGTACATATGTGTTAGTCCGTAAGTCTGCAGAAAGGACGCGGTGCAGAAAATTTTGTATAAGTAATCTAATTATTTTTCTTTTAATACGTAATATCGACGTTCACAAAAGTGATTATTTGCTCACTGTTTCAAAAAGTTGCTTTAAACGGTCTAAGTAAATTAGGATATAAATTTGGAAAAGGAAGTTATAAAAACTATTTAACATTCCTACAAATCCATCATTGCGAACACACCCTGAAAAATAGATCTTCATGCTAACTCGAGAGCAGCTGTGGTAAGCTCCAGAATGCATCGCAACTGGGAACGTCGGATCAAGCTTCGAGATAGTCAACGTGGTCCATCATTGCATCGCATCAGCATCACGACCATCTTTACATCCCTCCACATAAAACAATTTTGTTTCAAATCACACTTTAACATTTATTTTATAACAACAACATTTATATTTTTAATTCATACATCATTTTCCAAATAAGGTCTTCACTACTACCATAGCAAAAACTAAAATATATCACGGAAAATTGAAATGTTCATTAAATTCGGAAGTATTAGACTAAAGTGTAACAAAAGGATATAAATTATAATTTTCTAAACATACCACTGTTGTTAGAAACTAACAATCAAAACCAGTACTAGCCAATTACTTTACGTACAAACTGCAATTAATTATACTATATTCACTGGTACCTAGTGAAAAACATGTACTGTTAGCTAGCATATTGTACATCTAACACTAAAGGTATCTCTTTATTTCCCTGTATTTATTTCAAATTTCATTATTTATGTAATTAAAAATGCAATTATTATTAATGCTGTGCAGGTAAGATTGGAAAATGTATACCAGGAAAAATGCGAGTCAAACGCAGAGTTAAGTGTCACGCCGGCATGTTGCCATGGTCTAAAAGATCTATGATTCAAATCCCACCTGTGGTACTGAATTTTTGAGTTTCTTTCTAAGTTTCCGAAACCTTGTTGTTCACAGGACTGAGTGTGGAAGAACAATTAGCTTACAACGCTGAATACTGTGAATTATACTAGAGTGTATAAACACGATGGGCGCGGTAGAGCACCTGCCTGTCGTGCTAGGGGTTCCGGGTTTGATCTCCGACTGGGGGTGGAGATTTTTCTCCAACCAAGATGATTTCCCATCTTCCCCAGGGTCTGGAAGTATGAATGAGAGTGCTAATGTGTGTGTGATCTAATACTGCAACCCAGCGTTTACGAGTTAACACCTTCGATATATTCCAAAGGAGAACGGCCGCCGATATGACGGGGTATAAATGGAACAAATGATGTTCGAGTAGAACATTCTTCCAGCTTGCCTTATTCTGATAAAGAAACAATTCTTTCTTTAGTGTTGAGAAAGTTATAGAAAAAATAGGATTTTAATATACGATTTGGTATCGCCACATTAGCGCGAATAAGTTTTAGTGTCTCCTGATTACAAAAATATATTTTTTGCGCTCACGTATCTTTCTCTACTGACTCCTCAACAAACTATACTTGCAAAAGTCTATTCTTTTAGCTTCTTCTTGATAACAGAGCTGAAGGTTCATTTATCATCATTATTATCTAGTAACGCGAGTGAAGGAAAATGGACTCGACAGGTGGCATCAAGTCTGGACGAACACAACGAAAGGTTCAGTGACTAAAGCGTTCTTCATGTTAGTGAAAAACGGATTACGTCAAAAGATTCCAATATCCCCAGAACGATATCACTACAACGCTTACTGGTCATGAAAAACTAAATGCGTACCTTTACCAATTCAGAATCACAAATAGCCTATTGTGTCCTTGTGGAGAAGAACAGGCCGTTAACCACATAACATTTAATTGCAGAAGACTCCATGAAAGACTAGAATTGGCAAGAAGCATAAAATATAATTGGGGGGGGGGAGATAGCCTACCGACAACTAGAAGACTGTAATCACCTGAAGTCGTTTGCCAAATTTGTAGCCTCTATAAATATCAAGGACATAGACTGATACTTTTAGAGTGTAGTAATTACAAATTGTGAACTCTATACAATCAACGCATTGTAAATTTCATTATAATTTTACAATTCATTTAAAACTATTACGTATAACCATAAAGCATAATTTCCATAAATGTCACAGACAATCAGCTAAAAGACTCAATTTAGTGTATATAGTGCTTGTAAAAGCAAACTTTTTCACTGAAAATTTATGATAATGTTTTACAATTATTAATTCAAAAGTGGACATTTAACTATAAAGTATACAGCATTACTACGTAGTGGGGTATGCTGCTGATATTAACAAAGCAAAAATCATCAGCAGCACATTTATTGTTAAAAACGTAAATTATCAAGTAGTTTTGCACATTTGCTGCAGGATACAATAGGTTAGGTAAAGTTACATTTTTATAAAGCATGTTGCTATGACATGCTCTTTTCGTGACAACCATAAAAGAACAAACACAACTTCTCAGTTGAGTATTTGAATATTCAAATAACTAGGAAGCAAATATCTCAAAACATAATTCCGTAAAACATTTTATATGACATTAATTTTGTGATTACGCGTTATGTGAAGTATGAGATCTTCGCCTACAGTTTACCAGTTATTTAAACTCATTTAGAATAAAGAGGTGCTCAGAGGTTATTTGCAGAACATTCAAGGTATATATCTTTTATATATTGTCACCGATGGCATTGTTGTGTTGCCTCAACAAAAGGGAGGCGGGCGCTTGGGCAGGAGAGCTGGACGCTGGCCAAGAGAAAGAGAGAGGGAGAAGGAGAGGGAGAGAGAGAGAGAGAGAGAGAGAGAGAGAGAGACTCCGTAATGTTCTGGCTTTCTCTTGCCGCTGCGAACCAAAGTGTTAGAAGCAAGGAGTTGTGTGTTGGTTATTGCGTCAGTAGACGTTTGAAGTGTACCACAGTAATTTTTTTTATTTGTTTACGTGCGGCGGAGCACCGGGTTGACCTTGAAGACAGCTGATTGTCAATTTCACGTCTTTTTACTGCAGTAAAGAATGCTCTAATTTTCTACAAACCAGATCATTAATTCTACGTAACCCTCGCAGTCACAGTATCTTAAACATGTGATATTTTAATCAAGATCTACAGAGATAATTTTGAGGATATAAAGATAATTTTTTTATATAAAGATTAGTTTGTTGCATTCATTATAAACGCTGAAATTAAATATCAAAATTTGGTTTCTCACTGAATTTTTTGTGTGTTTCTCCCATACAGATTACATATGTATAAATATGTCTTTCTTTTAGTTCAGGAAGTCTCAAAACAGTTATTTTCTATGAAAATATGACGTCAAATTTTGGAGTAAAACTCCTAAAAGGTATGTGGGAGAGAAAAGTACACTTATTTTCGATGACATAAGTGAAATAATTGTGTTTCAATACACCTGGTTATTTACCATACTGAAACTTGCAGTTCAACAGTGCATCAGCTTCTGTATTTCTTCACAAATTTATGTCAACATATTTAATTCACCATTAGCTAGTCAAAATCTCCCCTCACTCTCTGGCTACAATAAGCCTTATCTAGTCGTATTACAATAATTTTGTCATATTTTATATGATCATTTCTGAATAAGCGCGCATTATCATCGAGCTTTATCGAGCCCTTCCCTTTTCGCTGCCATGTCTCACTTTTAGACGTGCCTGGAATGAGAAAATTTGGAAGTTAGTATCTTTTCCTAAATCCTGCTGCAGATAACTGACCTTACGACGAATCAGCACAAACAGGGAAATCGAGTTATATTGGATTTGGATGATATCGTGAAACGAGCAGAGAACTGCCTTTTTCCGTTTCCAAGGAAGCCGGCTGGCTCATCAAGCGGCAATTGTTTGGGCTTCTACAAACAGTCCGGTATCTATAGACGTCTACAGAGAAAACAGGGGTGTGTAAACCCTGACAAAAGCAACAAGTAGTCATAAACATGTTCTAGCTCTTAGATATTTAAATAAAATAAAAAATGAACGGATATAATAATTAAATTTGGAGTGGTACTAACAAGATAGTTGAAATCTTTCTTCTACAAAAAATAAACAAATAAAAAAAAAATAAAAAAATCACAGAACAGTCGCATAAACAAAACAACATGAAAATAAACAAAAATGAAAATGATTATATGGCAAACTTAAAGGTTCTGAGATTCAAATTCTTCCAACGTCTTTCAACAAGTTGGGCAGTTTAAAGGGCGAAAACTGCACAAATTTAAGTGTAGACGCTTCTGAAAGTTCGGAGAAGACTAAGGGAAGAAACTTCTAGAGGAATCGTGTTATCTCCCAATAGGACTTCTGCCACGTCATGAGGATGGATCACAACAGACGGGTTTACAAAAAAACTGCCTCACATCCAAGAACCGGACAAAGGAAAGCTCGGCAGAAAACAAGATGGACCGACGACTTAAAACGTTGCTTCGGATGCAAATGGACAGCAACGACCAAAGCGATTGGAGACTACAGAGAGAAAGAACAATAAAAGAATGAGGAACTTCCACGAACTGGCCACGCGGGATTGCCAAAACAGCCACTTCCCAGTCAGGAGGTTCATCCATACAGAAATTCTACGGGCTAACTCGAATTCTAATTCCATTTACGTTACCTAAGAACCGCATTCGCTGCTTTTAGAGAAGATATTACATTCCAAAACAAATTCTACATCAAAATTTTACACGAAATAAACGTTTTGAAGTCTCTGATCGAAGAATACTTGGCCTGCGTGCGACTTTGTGTCCTAACACCAAACGGGATGGTTAGGTACCAAACCTGGTATTTACGAGTAAGCTCAACACGAAGAATTACAAGACTCACCTCTGGCGTAACTACCCTATACCTATATATGAATTTTTTGAAAGGGTTGATTTTCTAAAAAATGACTCAAACGACTCTGATTATATAGCCATTAATTTAAGATATTTTCATTACAAATCCAATGTATGCATTGAATTTTCTAAAAAATGCCTCAGAAGTTCTCTTTATTCTAGATTACTTTTTGATAAACAGTAAAAGATAGATAAGCTCTTACTTTAAAAAACACATAGTTATATAATTTATGTAAATGAAATGTTTTGAAATATTCCCTGTTATGATTTGAATTTTCAAATACTCAACTGGGAAGATATGTTCGTTCTTTTCTAATGGTCAAGAAAAGAGCATGAAAATTTCATAGTCACCACATGGCAACATGATTTATAAAAATCTTTAAATATATAAAATGTACATCTCGTTACAACATAAATTTAAGAAAAATACACTTTTTGTACTTGGCCGTTTCCTCAAGTTGGAAGTCGTTCCTCTTTTGTTTTTGTTTTTCTTATTTTTACTCGGTCATATAAAGAAAACGGAATTATTATACCATTACACATTTAGATTTTGGATTTCTAGTTTTTGTACACAATATCTATGTGGGAAATTAAATATATTTGAATAGATGGATAAGTAATCAATTTACACTGATCAACAAATAAGCACCAAGCAACATCCATAGAGTCTTATGTTTACATATCTCCTGCTATTCATCCTAGATTTTGTTTCTTTTTCTTTGTACTGCCAACACCAATACCACATTTATGAAGTCCTGAAATTATTAATTAATACAAATAATTAGAGTACTAGGTTGAAATCAAAGGTAAATTTTCTTTAATTTAGCTTACTTAAATGATACTAGAAGACGCCCACCTACGAAAAGTACAGAATATAGGTTCTGTAAGTTTTAAAACCTTTATATTTTCTATAAAAACTTCAACGTTTTAAATCTGGTTATATTAATATGTAACTTTGAGTTAACACGGTAAATGAGTAGCCGTACTGTTGTTATCAAATGTTGTCAAGCGCGTTCAAGGCAGAATAACTATACCGCAAATCGCATATGAAATGCATGGAATAGAAGATTTTATTTCAATATCTGTAATATTATTCCAGCGGCACCCTCCTGAAATTAGACGAACTCAGAAATATATTATGTGCTATCTACAGCACAAACAATAGGTAAATAAAATAAAACATGCCATCACTTCCATACATCCTTCACGAAAATGTACAGTAGAGTAATTTTATAATTGTGGTTTATTTTGAAAAAATAACCCTATATAAAGCACAGCTAACAGTGATAACTGTATGCATTACTAACCTAAAAGTACGAGATAAGATTGAAGCAAAGAAATCATTCCAACGATCATTTAAATCAGTATGTACTAAGAGAGCTCTTTATAATTGGCATTCCTTAACTGGGATATCAAAAATCCTTAGAGGAATAATGAGCCCATATTGTCTGTTACTACTTCTAATAAAGCACGAATTTGAAATATATCTGCATTTTCTGTTAGATAAAATCAATGGTATGTGGGTGCGTTGGTCTGTGGGGGTTAGTAATAAATTCTCCGGACCTGTTTCTGTGCAAATAAATAGATAACAAACATTTTCCATACAAGGTCTCTACAATGGATTTTGTGGTAAACTTAGTGGTTTGTCATAATCTGGGAAAACCAAATTTTGTTATTAATCCCAATCTTCTTTCTTGAGCTATGTGTTCACATACACAAACGAGACCACACAGACACACATGGAACGATTTCTAAAAATGTCTTTTTACTTTCTCTACCAGGAACAGTAAGTATAAAAAGTACTGCATTTCAAATATTCGATATCAAGATTTTCCAGAAAATACATACTTTGGACCACATAAAACTGAAAGAAAAAACATTTATAGAAAAATGTTTGAGTGGTATTTGTGTTTATATTTCTTTTTTTTAAACATTACGTCCTCCAACGTTAAGTCATATCGGACGATGAGTGGAACGGGTGAAATGCTGTTCAGATGAACTCGGGGTTCAAAGAGCTTAGTGTTACACTCGACATTCACCTTTCAGGATAAGGGAAAACCCCGTAGAAAACCTTATTCAGATAAGTCGCCCTGACCAGTTTCGAACTCGGGACCTCTTGAACGAGAGGCAGATGCGCTACCATTTACGCTAATATGGTAGGCTGAGTATGTGTATATGTATGTATGTGTGTGTGTGTGTGTGTGTGTGTGTGTGTGTGTGTGTGTGTGTGTGTGTGTGTGTGTGTGTGTGTGTGTGTGTGTGTGTGTGTGTGTGTGTGTGTAAGGCATATATCAAGAACGATAAGTCATTTATACAATAAACTTAGTATTTAGACTCAGCGCTTTCCACAGATGAGACACAAATATTTTCAAAAAAAAAAAATCTAACTCCTCAGAGTACCAATGATATGGAACGTTTTCCAAAAATTTTGATTTCTTCAACAATGGCTTTTACGATTTTGATTACATTACCCTATGTTTAAGACTTTTTAATTACAAATTAAATGCATGTGCTGAAAGTTATTGCCATGATTTCAAAAGTTCTCTTTATTCTGGATGCCCTTTGCATAAACTGATAAACCATAAGTGAAAAACAATATCTTACTAAACAAAAAGTGAGTGTATTAAAACACACAATCTATGTCAAATGTATGTTTTTGTAGTTTTGACGTTTTCCGATATAGTCTTTATTATATGTTTCAATTCTCTAATACATACATTTTTCTGAAACAGAAATACGATGCTCGTTATTTCCTTTTTATTTATCAGGCATGCAAGGAGAACAGAATTTCAAATCCATTGCATAACGATTAGCGCTTAGAAGACCTGACTATCATTTGAAGCTTGCTACATTCCCATATTCCTATTGTTCCTACTAGAAAATTAGCAATGAAATAATTTCCCCAAATATATCTCAATTAACATGAAGTAAATAAAGTAATGTGTAAGAGTTTGTAAGATAGGTTTATGCAAGTGTAGGGAACGTCATATTAGTACCACATATCAATTCTGTTTTCATTCAGGGATGTATATTTCCGGTGGAATCCCAAATGTCGATTTTGTAGTTGAAAGACAGTATTTCATCGACTTACTTTAGGCAAGCACTAAAGAAACTAAAGATGAAGCACATAAAATATAGTTTTGTGGAATCCATAAAGCTAAATGACGTAGCTGTTATTTATTTTTAACCGCCAGGAAATAAAATTCTCCTTCCATCCTTCCTATATTTTCAAGTGACCATCACATTTCTATTGAATCATCAGTTTCCCGGATGTTTTAACATAATTCTGTCTGAGAGCCATAAAAGTATGACTTTTCACGTTGTTTTGGTGTTACGATACTCGAAAACGGGGAAAAATAAGCCAGAAGCCTTGTCCAATTTTCTTCATTTCTTTTTACTACTCTATGCGAGGACAGAAATAAAAGAGAGCGCTTCCAATACGCTCGCGGCAGCAAAATAAAACCCACGATGGAATACGTGAGGCCAGGGTCTTCATCCTTACTCTCCGGAAATCGAACTCTCCGGAAACAAAATGAAGCAGCAGGTTAAGGGAAAAATAACCACCGCCTCGAAGAGTGTCCGGTAACATTGTAGGTACCAAAACTGCTCTCAAATAGAAATAACCATCCGTATTTTGGATTTTACTTGATCCACAGGTTAAATCCTATTTTATAACTGATAAAACTAGGGTATATTAAGGTGGAAATTTTATAATTTACAAAGGAACGAAATATCAATATTAAAATACATACACAGGCATAGGTATGTCTATATTATCCCCTCAAACTAAATCAATCTCCACTTAGTAAACCCATGAAGTTGAACTACAAACACCTCCATTAACAAACTATTAGGAGAAGGGTCATTTTCATTGGAAAAAAAGAGAAAAGAAGCCTATTGCGTTTCATTCAACTGGCTTTCTCCATTCTCTTTGAGGACAAGGGAAACCCCGGAAAAAACCTTATCTAGGTAACTCACCCTGACCGAGATTCGAACTTGGGACCTCTTGAACGTGAGGCAGACATGCTACCATCCTCGCTACCGAGGTGGGCCAGAAAGTATTTTGTTTTGCACCCAAAACGTTCAGTTAAAAACAGAAAGAAAATTTATGGGTCAGATTGATAATATTTCTGTGGATCGACGACTCGGCAGATGTTATTATGGCTTCCTTTACTTTCAAAATGGTCCATAGGACATTAACTATGCAGAACTCGGTTTCCAACAAAACACGTAGTAGCCTAAAGTTTTGATTTTTAACTTGATGACGTGGAATAACCTCTTGCGCTTAGGTGAATATAAATAACATATTATACGGTTTGCTGTATCTTGGGGTTTATGTGTTCTATACACCAGCAATCGATGACGCCATTCCTGTCTGAATGGATCTACTCTTAAGTTACTCTACCTTGTCATACTTCCAGAAGGGAATGAGTTCTCAACCCTTTAGCTACACATGTGTGTGCTCTGGACACTTAGCATAACATCTGAGCCCCCGGGATCGGCTCGTATTGGGTTGGTCTCGACAACACAGTTAAGCCCCATCCTTATGGGAGAGTGGGCAATAGACATTCTGATGTTCTCCGGAAAGAGATCCAGTTCCCTTCTTGTGTTTTCGTAAGAGGAAAACAGCACTGGCCGCAATAGAAAACTCGAGCCACTTGGTTGCTTAGAGAAGAGCTTTGCGAGCGCTAGATTTAAGCTGTCTCCCTCTTCTCTTTCAGCCTATATCTCTCTCTCCCTCGGTAACTCTGCCATTCCCTCCCTTTTTTCTGTAATTTTCTCTCCTCATGTACATGTCATGCAACATTTTAAAAACTGGTATTTATTTGTAGTTACTGCGTATTAATGAAAATTAAATCATAAATCTTTGTATTCAAATGTATGCCTGCTGCTTAACTTTGTTTTTCTCACAGAATTGTACGCTGATATTGCTACTGCTCTATAAGGAAATAATATTTTATCCTGTAAAATCGCATCCACGCAAAACTTTAAGTATAAAATACTGTGATGAGGTATATACGTCATAGAGGCATTATTTGGAACTGACTTTATATATGAATTGGGTGAAATGATGCTCAAATGAGCCCAGGGCCCATGGAGCTTAGTGTTAACCGACATTTGTCTTTCAGAATAAGGGAAAACTCCAGAAGAAACTCTTGAACATGAGGTAAATACGCTACCATCCACGCTAACGAAGCAAACAGGCGTTTAATAGCCTAAGTGTTTTTGCTGCGTACCCAACCTCAGTAGAATTTAACCATAGGTAGATTTTGGTTTCGTTACTTTTTATGTAGGGCTTTTGGTTTTAAGTGAAAAGAGGTTTATGATGTAGCATGCTACTCCTCTGGGTCTATATACATGATGCAAAATATATTGCACTCAGGCGTAACGCAGCCTTCTCCAAGAAGACTTGAACTTCCCACTGAAGATGTCTAATTGAGTTGCGGACGAAATTATGGAATATTTATCACCAGCACAATGTAACATCCAGGGAATAACACAGTTATTTTGACTCCGACTGTGATGCCTACGTTCGGTCATTATTTGGACATGTTTTAAGTATATTAAATGACATCATAGTTAACAGAAACTATAAAGGATATCACACTACAAAGTTAAAGAAAACCATCGCATTTATCTTTACCGTTTCTCAAGATAAACATGAAAATTATTTTTAAAAATTTGCCACTCCAGATCATCCATCACATGGAACAGTTTTTTAACTTTTCTGTTTTCAAATGTGGCTCGAATGAAGCTGATTGAACTTCCGTGTGTTTAGGATTCTTCAAGATAACGGAAGTACATACTTCGAATGTTTTGGATATGTCTTCGGAAGGACATCTACCTATTCTTGATGACATTTGCATTAACATAAGGGATACACAAAGTCTTGTTATAAAAAGTTGTAAATCACGTGACAGCCTACATTTCTGTCAAATACATACTTTTATGTAATGAAACATTTCCAAGATATCTCTTGTTTTCTTCCTGAATTTTATAGTGTTTAAACCTTTCTTAATTGAGAAGTCGTTATTCCTTTATTACAAAATACGTATCCTTAGAAAGCCTAGAGCTTCAAGCTTCAAGCGAGGACCAGATCTTTTACAGCTGGTCGCTATCGATGTACTTTGAAATCCCATTCTCCTTGTAAGGGTAAGAGAAAAACATCTATTGTGTTACACTACCGAGATATTTTCTAATCATTCTGTTTAGAGCTATTCATGGAAAAGCTTGTTATTCTACCTAGAGGAGATACACATTTCCAGAAATGGTTTTATGGGGCATTTCCTTGTACGAACAATATAAATAGGGGAATAGAGGTCTTAGATGATAGTCAGGAGCTTTGAGTTCTTGTGATAGCTTTGAAATTGCATTCGCTTTGTATGAACAAAAGGATGAAGTGAATAGCGATTTCTCATTTGAGAAGTATATGTTTCCTAGAAATCACATCATTACAAGTAATATCCTGGAAAAGTTTATCTCCACAAAAGATGCATCTGACAAAAATGGTGCCCTTTAACAAGACGTACATCTTCTGAGTAGTAATATTTTGTTCATCTCTTACGGTTATAAAGAAGTTATTCAGAAAGAAGAGAACTTCAGGGGATATACCTATAAAACTCAAGATATACGTTTTATTTCTTATGCAAATATCTGAAGCATTTGGTATTTTAATCAAAATGGATATAAACATTTTTAGAAAAGAAACGACACGGAAAATTATCCCTGTAAGAGGTAGTTTAGGTTAGAAATAAAGTACCAAGTTTTATATTTAATTGACTTCCAGTTTTGTGGTATGCGGTTAAGAGTCATAGACATGCACATGGACCATTTATCTGAAGTCATACATTTCATTTCAGGAGACCTCTATGCATGTAAGTAGTGGAGTAATCGGAGGGATTTCGGCAGCCGACCAGGCTAGTTCTATTGTACCTATGCCCCAAAATGGGACGTCCCTGGGAGGAAGGATGAGCTGAGAGGAGACAGAGGGCGGTCAACCCCAAGGAATCACTACAGTACAGAGGGCGAAATCCCTACACTTTACTAGATAGAAACTCCCCGGCGGTGGAATTAAGACAATCTTCATCCCACCTGCCGTGGCCCCGAAACAGTCACCAGACCGGTTCGGAGACTAGAGGCAGCCCTCCTCCCCCCCCCCCCCCACCCAGAGCACCATACCCCACGCAGGCTTGCACAACCGGCATCCCGCCTACCGCGTAGCTGTAATCGGCCCACTAGAGCGGCTCAGAGACCAAAGTCCGTTCCGCCGAGTGGAAAGCGTTTTCATCAGGGCATATCATCCCGCCATGCACCGCCGAGACTCCCACCGAGACTTCTACCCTGAAAGAGACCACCAGATAAGAGATGATATGAAATTATAACGGAGAGATAGGAAATTCAGGGGATGTAATTAATCTACCCAGCATTCGCCTAGTGACCCGGGAAAACCCCGAAAAACCAATGCGTCACGTAGGTCGGCAATGGAAATCGAACCCGGGTCTCCTGAATCTGGGACACAGACGAAACAGCCTGCGCCATCCCGCTCGGTATTCAATTACTACGAGCAAAAGCTCGATATTGCTCATTTAGAAGGAATACAATACGTTATCAGCCATGTAAGTGTAAAGAAAGTAAAAAAGAAAAAAAAACAGCTAATTTGTTCTGGAGAAAAGTAAATGTTTGAAATTTTTTGTGGTTTACGCCCTCTTACGTTAAGTCACATAGAACAATGAATGAAACGGGTAAAGCGATGCTCAAATGAGTCTGGTGTCCATGGAGCTTAGAGTTACCTGACATTCGTCTATCAGGATAAGGGAAAACGCCGGAAAAAGCCTTTTCCAGGTAACTCACCCTAACCGAGAATCGAACTCGAGACCTCTTGAATGTGAGGCAGACACGCTATGAAAATTGAAACCAATAGGTTATCAAGTAATTCCGTGGAAATAGCTACCTTTACGAAAATTGTTATACAAAATATGTCATTTAATGCAGTCTTTATTTTTGTACAATACGTGTTCTCTGTTATGGTTTACCAGTTTTGAAGAAGTCAATCCAAATGTAAGGATATCATTAATACCTATGTTTCCAGAAAATTCAAAATAAATATCTCTCTTTTAGAAAACATTTCAAACATGGGGTATATTAAAGAAATTTTTTAAAGGAATATTTGAGAAAATTACAAAATTTGAACATTTTTATTAATACAGATGACGGTATCGCGCCTCGGAATACATTGCACTTAAATACGAAGTTTGCAATTTCAGTCACCTTTATTCTTCGGTTATCCTGTTCACAGACACGGACGTTTTCTAAAAAATATTTTTGTTTTGGGTTCACGGTGCAATGAAACCTGTATTTGTGGTGAAATCTTGGATTCAGTTTTCAGATATAATACAATAATTACTTTAAGTAATGTGAGTATGAAGTAGAGAAAGAAAAGTAACAAGAATGTGATGTCAACGGAATGTAAAAGGAGAGGCTTTTGTCATTTTCCTAAAACCTTAATTTAGTTATGCCTTGCCTGTCTGCAGACGCCCGGCAACTTCAAGTACTTAAGGGAGTACTTTCCACACCCCTGAGTTTATATATTCCGCCCCCGTTGCTATTCCCCGCCACGTGAAGACCCCCCATTGGGCGATCGTATTTTTTCTACTGCGAAGGTGTACATTTGATTTCGGAATAAGGAGAAACTCCCCTCCTGCTGCATTTATGGAACACGTTAGACTCCATTGTGACCCCCTCAATTTCCTCGCTCACGTAATGATTGCGGAAAATGGCAAGACGTTTCGATAAGATGAAAAAGCGACCGAGATGGTCGGCGTGAGGTTGTGGTTCTCTGAATATTCCTATATTTAATGACGTTTGTGTTACAGAAACACTCCGACTCGTTTGAAGGCGAGCAGGTTCTGTCATTGGCAATAATACCAGAGTTTGCCTTTGGTGTTCGTTTCAATAGCAAAGGGGGACTTTCGAAATAAAAAAGGACATACTCCATAATCGATTAGCACAAACTTTTATTCCTCTACTTCTTGTTTATCAAGTTATATTTTCATAGTACATTTCCACATTTCCTTATACAAGGTATAAAGGTTTCATTAAGCAAGGCAACGTTCATGTTTAAAAGTGATTTAATGGTGGCACTGAATGCCCATGCTGTTTGCATAGCTACGAGAGAGAAAAAGGAATAGCGACCTATAAATTAAAACTACAAATATTCGAGATCAATTAAAATTAATAACAAAGACTGTCTTCTAAACCTTTAAGCCTATAATATTATATCTATATTTATGGTTTAGGAGCTTAAAGGCCATTCCCGCAGGATTAAGAATTTGCCTTTTGTTTGTCATCACCAGGAGGAAGGTGAGGTGAGAGGAGATTAGAGGGCCACGGTGCAGAGGGCAGAGACCCTGTCATTTGACAGTTGGAAGCTCCTCTGGCAAGCCAGCACAACCAGCATCCCACCAGCCGTGGTCCAGAAACGGCCCATCAGATCAGCCCGGAGCATGGAAACCGTAATACCGAAGGACAAGGTATTTACCAGGAACATATCGTCCTGCCATGCAGCGCCGAGACACCCACCGTCACTTATACCTTGAAGTAGACCACCAGACGAGAGATGATGTTAAGTGATGATTTAGATGAACTGGAGGTACAGGAAATACGCTAAAAGTAATTAACCTACACAGCACTCACTTGGCGAACCGGGAAAACCCCCCTAAGAGGGCATGGGTCAGCAGGTTGGCCACGGGAGTCGAACCCGGGCCTCCCTAATGCGGGCCACAGACGAAACGGCCTGAACGGAATCGCTCAGGCCATATATAATCATTAATAAACTTTGCGAACATAAAAGATAACGAAGGCCCATTTAGGGATATTGTTCTGAAATGCTCTTTTCGGATTTAAAAGACCTCAACCTGTATGGTTAGACAATTTCTGAGGGAACTGTTTTTGCGTCGTGTGGCCGGTCGGCGAGGCTGGTTGCTGTGTGGGCTATAGTGAACCTGAAGTCCGCAGTAAATTAGAACGGTTTACCAGGTAAGTTACGTCTACCACACATAACATAAACACTTAAAGAGAAATGTGTATTAATCACTCATAACAACCAAAATGTATAGCAACTTTCAACCTGCATCTAAGCTTCTTACATTTTTCTCTCTGATCCATTAAATGAGACAGTTTAGAAAATAGACTCACACTTTAAATAAATTTAAATCTTACATTCACATTAAACTTCTGTCATTTTTAAAGGGAACCATGTAATGAAGTAGACAATGTCCTAAACAGGTGCCACAGATATCTCAAAGACGAAAGGATATAGTTCTAACATAGTCTTTGCTTATATGCTAGTACTTGAATAATTTACTACTTCTCCTTTAACTGGCCTCTTGTACCACTACTTGGTGTCAGGGTATTCTTGTTCCTCTTATAGCTTATGTGGGCTGAGGTACGGAATCTCTGGATAAGTGAGAGAGAAAACACGGGATGGGTGATCAGCTCGATGTCTGATATGAGGAGAGAAGTGGATGACAGAATGAGGGCGAGATGAAGTTTGAGGAAAGATGATGGAACAATTGGTAGAATGCTTGCGCGGGAAAAGGATGACCCGTAGGAAACCCACCCTAGTGCTGTGTTGTTCACCAAAAATCTCACTTCGTTTACCTGGGACCGAACCCGGGCCGCCTTGGTGAAAGTCCAGTGGTCTAACTACTCAGCCACGGCGCGGCCTGCGTAATTTACTTTCATTTTAAAATATTTTTGTTGGGTGTGTCAGAAAGAAGTTACGCTATAAACTTCTATATATTACTGCGGATTTTCTGTCACCCCCACCGGCACCATAGCAATAAACCTCGCCGGCCGACCGCGTGCCGTGAAATCGGTCTCACCGAGAATTGTTCATCCGATAATTCCGTTTAAATCTTCGTCAAACTTTTGTGTAGAATACAATAACTTATTTTAGGTAATGCATCTAGGGGCACAAAAAGTTAAAATGTATGGAAATAGTTGGTTTGCACCGGACTTTCTGGCCACAGGAAGCTCTTGCTGGTTAATGTGATGATAATTGTCCACAAATGTTGGTAAAGTTTGGAGTTTATGAACTGCAAGATGGTCTTCTGTTAATGTGTGAATAAATAGTTAATTAAATTATAATCCTCTCTCATTCTGCCCAGTAATTACCCATAATATTCAGATTAAGTTCTTAATAAAGTTATGGAATCAAATGTATTTTTTCCCTGAATATATCAGGGCTAAGCTCTATGTTGATGGGGGCTTATTTTCGTGCCAAAGAAACTCATTAAACTCCTGCGTCGCAAGAATTAATTAAAACCTTCCGCTGGCATTTCATTTCCTTTATTAATTCGACTCGCTTGACATGAGGAAGCGTTTTGTTTTCTGCAAACTTTGCACCTCAAATGCCATTAGTTTTATTCGTCAAAATTAATGTCCCGGAATTCTTCACGCAAACAGAAACACTTTCGTTCAAAGGATTGCCCCCTCTGTCTGCCTCACATTCAACACATACATTTAATAAGAACGTACTTGATACTGTTATTTGTTGTCGGTTTTGATTCCAGCAATTTTCTTTGTGTCTTTCAAACGTGATGAGTTTAATTAATACGCTTTAGAACCCTCCAAATAACATATGAAAAATTTTACCTTGGAAGCGGAAGTAGCGAACTTGATTACTGAATAAAGAGATTCAACGAAATCAACTTTTTCTCTGAAAACCACATGCTTGATTCTCCAACACTCAGTATAAAGGTAATAGATTAAAAAAGAAAAGTGAGAGAACAAAGGGATCGGAAAAAGCTTCATTCAAATGGCAAATATTTGCAGGGACCTAGAAGTAAATAAAAACGAATCTAAAGCTGTATGTTTATAAACGAGTGGCTAAAACCTGTCTTTGAAATTCCAATTCTTTACATCGCAAACAGAGAAACAACTGAATAGTGGCAGTAACGTAGTACTGAAAAATTGATACCAAGAGTAATGCCTATCCTACAAATTGTTGTTTCTATAGAAATGTATTTAAAATAAACAATGTCATTTAAAATATCTGTAATTTTGTATTTTACGCTTCTCTCCATTTCTTAACGTTCATCTGTTGTACAATACAGACAAAATTCCTTCTCAATGAAAAAGACTACCCAGAAATTTGAAGATAATATTTATTTCTCATTTAAAATTTTTAAGTATGTGGAATTTTATACAAAATCGCTAAAAGCCAATTAGTGTCATAACCAAAGCCATGTAAACGGCAGTTTGGGAGAGAAGTAAGATATTCTAGAAAACTTTCCTATTTCACATTTTACATTTACAACGAGCGGGATGGCTCAGGCCGATTTGTCTATGGTCCGCATTCAGTTGGCTCGGGTTCGATTGCCGTGGCCGACCTACCTGGCCCATGGGTTTTTTGGAGGTTTTCGTGGGTCGCTAGGGAAATGCTATGTAGTTTTATTACACCCCCCGAATTTCCTATCCCTCTATTACATCTCTATTATCATTTCACATCATCTCTAATGTGGTGGTCTCTTTCCCGGTAGAAGTGTCGGTGGGAGTCTAGGTGCTGCATGGCATGATGATATGCTCTGAGTGATCCCCTTCCTCCTCTGGTAGGTCGGTTGTCGGTCTCCGAACCACAGTACGGGGGAATGTCTTTTGTCCTGGCCTACTGGGGAAGATTTCCATCCAAGTAAAATGTAGCACTGTAGTGGCTCCTTGGGACGGCTGCCTTCTGTCTCCTCTCACCTCATCCTTCCTGCCGGGATGCCTCACTTGGGATCATAAGGTACAATATAACAAGACAATGCTGAATACCCCTCCGAAAAAGTATGGCTTTTACATTAGTTTTGTTTTATGACTTGTGCCATTCAAAGATACTCACGCACAAAAACATACATCACATGCATCTTTTTAAAAAATGCTGAATATTTGTTGAAGTTAGATAAAATGAATTAATAATGTGGATTACAACACAGATGTCTTTTTTTCTTGTGTCTCAGTATTATTATATACTCATCCCATGAATATATTGCACAGTATAGGAAGGAAGAGCGAGGTGGGGAGAAAGTAAGAGATTGGTAGAGGAGAAGAGTATAAGAAAAGAAAAAAGGGGGTAACGGTTTGATTAAGGGGATGAAAGAGAAGAGAAGGAAAGAGAGAGGTGAATAGATGAATGGATGAATGGATGGCTGGACGGACGGACGGATGGAAGGCAAACGGAGATAGGGTTACCCTCAACACAAATGTAATAACAGGAGTGGATCTCCTGGTGCCTAATATAAAATTTACTGAAGGAATTGCTACTATAGAGAAGGTTTATCACAGGTGAATAATGAAGAAGTCCTTATCTTGCTGTCAAGTGACATGAATGCAAGAGCTTGTGTTCATTCGTTTGCCTTGTTCGGAAGCATTCAACCGTTGAAGCACAAGTAAGAAGCTGCAGCGCCACGTCTGATGCGGTGGGAGATAAAAAAGGCTACTGTCGCCGGTCACGAATTGCAACTGAATGGATTCCACAGGTAGCCAACTCCTCGATAATCTTCAGATAATTGCAAGTCTGACGGAGAACCAATTATAGATATTTACTGCAGCGATATGTGTGGTCCCCTCGGGCGTTAATCTCGGAGAATATATCATGTTGTTATTGCCATCTCATGCTCTCGGATTGGTCTCATAGGTCAAAGCAAAGACAACTTGCAAGAATGTTTCCTGTTCACCAGAAACATAAGTCCGGACCAGATATGATCAAGCGTGTGAAGGCTGAAAGCACAAATTAGCAATTCTGACTATGATGTGGATGGTCCAAGAGAAAGGTTGTCTAAAATAATTGTGTAGTTTAAAGAGATCCAAGTCCTCTGTAGAGGAAAATTTTATCTAGCCCTCACTGCTTACCATACAACGTCATGCAGAATAAGAATCACTTTCAAGAATATTCGTAGGAAATTCAGCATCCAGAGTTTGTTCATCATAAACATATCTTGATCTAATGGAAAACATTTTAGTCTAATCAAGTAGAAACATTTTTTTTTTTTTTTCAGAAAACCAGAAAGAACGAGCGACTTTCGTGTAAGGAATGTTCTGGGTTCACAGACACACAGGCTCACCTAAACACAGACACACAGAGGACAGTGTTTCTAAAAATGCATTCTACCCAAAAATCATATATGGGGGTTAAGTGCTAATAAAGCTTTTAAATTCCCCTGAATGATAAAAACCAGATTTAGAATACGTATATAGGTTTTATTATTATTAATTAACGCCCTCCCTCACATCGGACGATGGATGAAATGATGCTCAGATGAGCCTAGGCTTCATAGAGCTCCAAGTTACCCGACATACGTCTTTCAGGATAAGGGAAAACCTTGGAAAAAGCTATTGGAAAATACAGATAGATAACAAAGAATACTTTCCAAGCTGCTTACTCCACAACAAATATGTTTCTTGTGAAAAAGGAAATCGCTATTATTATTCTAGTTTTTGTCCATGCAAAGGATGGAATTTTAGAGCCACCACAAATCTCGATCTGCTGCTATCTTTAAAGGTTTCACGATCGCTCAAATTCTATAGTATTGCCATATTTGTCTTGCTCTTACAAGAAAATTCGTTAATAATTAATGTCTGCAAATGTTAAATCCTGCAGATTAACTACATCTCAAATTATATGCAGTATGTTGAGAAATAAGACGATGTATAAATACTTTGCACAATTGTAGAGAAAGTCATGAAGGTACAGTATCTTCTTTTTCATCTTCTTTTGTATTCAGATAGCTTTATAACATGCACGGTCAATGAAATTTCGGAACGAGATATTTGAGGAGAAGAATACCTTCCCCACTAATCTAAAAATAAAACCGACAAATGTGATTTTAGAGTAGCAAGAATTGTATGTATATCATTGTCACATTCCCATCTAAAATTATTATTTCTACTTTCCCTTCTCTACTTTATATCTTTCCTGTCACGCGATTCTGTTTATTTATTGTTTAATCATTGCGAACATTTAAAACGTAATCACTGTAAATCTTAGTTTTGAGGGTTTTAAATTTGAGATTTTTTCTCGCATTTTAAGCAAAAATTATATACTGCCAAAACACCTCTAATCAACTTGATATTGATATAAATCAATTTTAATTACCTCTTATTACAAATGGTTTCAATATTTGTATAAATATTTTTATGTTTTAGACTCAAGGTCTAGATTTTTCGTTCTACATTCTCTAGTGCCTCTATAGTAAGCAGAGAAAATAACTATTGTATTCTACTCAAAATTTAGATACCAAAATTCCGGAAATATACTTTTGTGACTTCCTGAAGCTAAAAAAGGCTTCTATTTGTGCTAGTGTTTTTTTTTAATTTATACCCTCCAAAATTAAGTCATATCGGATGATGAATGAAATGGATGAAGTGATGCTCAAATGAGTACGGGATCCAAGGAGCTCAGAGTTACCCGACATTTGTCTATAAGGATAACAGAAAATCCCGGCAAAAACCTTATTCAGGCAACTCACCCTAACCGAGATTCGACCTCGGGACCTCTTGAATGGGAGTCTGACATGCTACCATCTACACCACCGATGTGCGCTGTGTGCTTGCATGCGTGCGTGCGCGAGCAGCATAAAACATCTTCCAATCATACGACACATGTTTTTAAAGGCAACCCCTAAAACTATCTATAGATAGAACATCTTAGGAGAATAAAATAAATACATACCATGTATTTAAGATCACAAATGAAATAAGGTATGTCTTGAACTACCTGCACAAGTCTACCTGAAACAAAGAAATAACATAAGTAATAGTGCTGTTAATAGTAAGATTCTTGGGCAACATGATACTTTTAAGTTCAAGTGCTTTCAAGGGAAATATGAAATTACTTTCCTATGGAATGAATATACGCGCTATTACTACACGTTTGTCTTCTAAAAATGTGACATGAAAATGTTTGGGAAAATCCCCCAATCTATGGTACACTTTACGTGGAAAATTTTTTGAATTATTCGATTTCCTCATAATTTACGGTTGGGTTCTAATGCCGCATATTATAATATTTACATAAAAATAAAATGCATGCCTTGAATTACTATAAAATACCTGTGAAGTCCTCTTTATTCGAAAAATCGTATAATGTTGCTCCCTGGTAAACGTTTCTCTAAGTAGAAGACATAGGTATTCCACAACTTGTAGATTTCTGGAAAGCACACATTTATTGCTGCATAGACAGTTTCTGACACATTCCTAATTAACATTTATAATAATTTGTTAAATAGACTGTCTGTTTTTAGTCACGTTGATATTTTCTGTTTTCCCACGATTTCATGAATGGAATACGGAAATTAAAGAATTTCATTTTCAAATGTGTATAAACATTTGAACAATAGTTATCTTCATTGTATTAATAAGAAATGTGTAAGGTACCTCTTGCGCAAATTGTTAATTCGATTGTGATAAAGTAGACAGAAAAATAATATTTTCTAAAAATAATTTGTATGATAACATACGATGGAGGTTAGAAAACCTGATTTTAATAGAAAACTCACATTATTACGTTCTCTACCATGATAAAATTCGAAGGGAGAGTACAGCATTTCACCAAACAATATGAGGATATTTGAATTGAAAATATGCACGTTTTGTGGTCCCCTGAATCCAACAAAAAATTTCTGGAAGAAGTCTGCAAACGGCATTTGTGTGTATTTGTTAACAGCCTAACTCAAAAATAAAAATGTCAGTTAAGTTCCAAACTCAGAATTTAAGTTCAGAAAGTTTGACTCTAGTGATTTTCCTGGACTTTCACACGTTATTCTCAGGAAAATATGCCCAAGAAAGTCTACCCTTTAACTGTATGATTTTTCAAAAAAATTGACTTTCTCAAAAGTAATTTAAAGAGTTTAATTAAAATGATATATCCTTAAAATATTTTCATTAAAATAAAAGTGATATATTGAATTTCCTGGGAATTTCCACGGAATAACTCTTCATTCTGATTGGCTTTTCCATCGCTGCTAATCCCCAATAGAAGATAAAGTCTTACTGCATAAAGGTATGGAATTTACTTACTTCCAACATATTCCTTATCAATTCTCTAACCTTTGCAATAGTTATCTTTCTCAATAGGGAAGTCGCTATTCACTTTTTTATTTCTTAGCCAACAAACATAATGCAATTTCAGAGGTATCACATAGGGAACTGTCTTAAAATTTTCACTTTCGCTTTCCCATATTCTGCTTCCACTGATTAGAAAATTATCGATAAGTTAATTTCTGAAAATATTTATTTTGACTTTGACGTAACGTACATAGAGGAATAAGCGTCCGTAAAATAGTTTATACAGCCCTAGAGAAAGTAATGAGAGTGCAACATATAAGATATTTTTATCTATTTTGCAACGCAACGGAATGTAATTTCAAAGCCATCGCATATCGACGAGCTGGCTTCTTAAAGAACTGACTATAGCTTAAGGGCTACGGTATTCACATGTTCGATTTGCACTAGCAGGGAATTGAAAATAAAATAAGGTAATTTCTGAAATTTCATCTCGATAACATGAAGTGCAGAGAGGAAAAAGCGTTTGTAACAACATTTTGTACAAGGGTAGAAAAATTCACGTGAGTGCAACATTTTACATTCTTTTTAATTGTGAAAATTGTATAATTTAACACATTCAATTCTCGAATGT
The DNA here is from genome assembly GCA_030765055.1 of Mantis religiosa. NCBI lineage: Eukaryota > Metazoa > Arthropoda > Insecta > Mantodea > Mantidae > Mantis > Mantis religiosa. The sequence goes on along the minus strand of CM060948.1, from coordinate 239,924,337 downwards.
TCTCTTTTTTCACAAAATTGTTTTAACTCTTTATATTTATGAGTTCCATAGAACATACCAGGAATTTATATGTAAGAGTTTGTATTAGAAGAATTCCAATGAGTGTAAAATATCAAAACTACAATAATTAGTCTAAACATTCCCGGCTTTTAGGATTTTCGGTTTCTAAAGCGCAAAGCTGGAGTTGGCAACACTCAACATCTATTGAGGCCACCTGTGGTAGGTAATTTACAACCAATACATTCACATGGCTAATGAGTAGAGACACGTTATTTTCTTCCGGACTGCGTGGTGGTGGGCTAACGCTGATTGCCACCATGGACCACTTTATAACTCTTTCATGTGCACACGTGTGTCCAGCTAAGGTGCGCAAGCGCATTGTTGAGGCCGCTACATCAGTCAATAATTAACTTTCTGAACGCTGCTAACGAGATTGTGCCCCCACGCGAATGGGGAGGTCCATTAGGGGCTTCTCCGATAGAATTCCCGATAAATATGACACTGCCGTTCATAATTTTGGAGAGAAAACGTTCCTTCAATTACTATTATAACTACTCGTATGCTTTCTTCATTATAAAACATATTCAAAACAGATACGATTGATTTACAGCGAGTCCACTCAAAGTGAATATTTTTATGATGTTCAGCAACCCATTGACTTTATCTACAAGATCCACTTTTCATGAAAAACCCAAAATTTAATATCAGCCTCCTCTTTATCTTGATACATATACGCCTAAAATATTTTCATTATACTGTTTTAATTATGGAGGTACATACTGAGGACTGGGGAAAAGTCATGTTGCTACAAGTCCAATAATATTCAAGCCTTGATATTACACACCCCTCGCTTATTACTACACGCTGGCTTTAAAATTCCACAGTTTACATCAGAAACAGTTTGTTTACAAGAGAAACAAGTAAATGGTCACTTAGAACTCCAAACAGCAACGTTATCGTTAAAGATTATGTAAAAGTAATGTTTCTAAAACTCCTAATATTACGAGGGGGAAAAGTGACTCTCTCATTCAAAATTTAAGATTTCGTGGTTTAAGAAAGCTTTCATGTAACTCATTTGGTTTAGTTATTTACCTTAGCATTAGTAGTACCGCTTAGTGTTAGAGGATTCTTGTTTCTCTATTCCTTAAGGTTAGGTCTGAGGAACCGAAGCTTTGGATCGGATAAGGAACCAGGATGTGTAATTAATCCGATAGCTGACGTCAGTGTGAGGTAAATGAATGAAAGCAAGATCAATGATAGGAAAATGATTATGATGGAACAATTTGTGGAATGCTGATGGGGAAAACCGAAGGACCCGACAAAACCCGTTCCAGCACCGTATTGTCCACCACAAATTTCACTTTATAATAAAGAAGATGTATCCGAATGGGCATTAAGTTCACAGTCTTTCAATTTTTGTTTTAGCTTACTCAGATATAGATTGCACACTCTTGACACACTTCAGGATGTGATATATTTCGCGCTGGTTCCCGTACAGTTTACAAAAACAGCTTTCACAACGGCTCGTGGTATTTCTTGTTTTTAGATATTTCATGATGGAAGCCATGTGTTGCTAGTTTTATGATGATATGCCTCTGGGTTTGATTTTCCTTGGTCCAGGATCTTTACAGCATTGCACTAGAGGTGTAGAAGTCCTCGTGGATCTCCCTCCTCTTCGCTCTTTTCTCGTCTAACACTTCCTCATTTGGGCCGGTAGATGGCAGGGGATATGTCAGGCGTATGTCCTTCATGAAGAGAGTCTCCCTGGTAAGCTCATAAACTAGTCGAAATTTGGTGTTCTTCCCCACATCTAGCGCCAATTCCAGATATTTGAAGCTATTTACTATTGTCAATGAAGTTCCACACTGCCTTAGACCATCATTTGGGGTTAGTCTGCCTGCTTTGCGGAATAGCATCTGCACAGTCTTTGCTTCGTTAATGACTAATTTATTGTCATCTGCCCACTTTTGCTATCATTCAAGTACTACTTGTAGTTCCTCCTTGTCTGGTTATCCCAGTACCATATCGTCCGTATACATAGTCACATTTATTTGTGACAGGCCTATTACTATTGTAACTATGTCAGCAGCGACCGTATTGAATAACAGAGGGCTGATAGGGTCTCCCTGTAGTACCTCATTTGTCTTTCATATATGTTGAGGTCACTCCGTCTTCAGTTCAGACTGGGTTGTATGACAAATCTCACTCTGCGGTCGCCTGTGATCGAACTCGCGCCGCCTTAGTGAGAGCTAAGCGATCTAACTATTCAGGCACAGCGTGGCCTTATGGTTTACGTCCTAAACAAAATTATACATTTGTTAAGAATGAAGAGGACTTCGGAGCTATGCCCCAACAAATTCAAGATATGCGTTATCTACAGGCATTTTTAAGCACCTTGTTTCAAGTTTCCTACACTCAAAGCATATGTCAACACAAATAATATAAACAAAAGCGGCCTTGAGACACTGAAGGGTAGGTAAATTCGGTCTTGTGAGTCCGCTTGTAGACGTATGAGTGATAGAGGTGATTTTTAAACTGCAACGTCGCTGAGTTAAAGTTCATTACGAGTTCCACTTTTATGTGGTCCTGAAAGCTTGAAAATTCCTGTGTCGATGATAAATTATTCAAATGACATTCTTAAATATCTGATAGAAGAATTTTGGTTTTTATCCACTAATCTTTCCAATTACAGTTTTCACAGATAAGCAGGAGACAGATGCGCACGCACGCACATATAAATCACTTGTACGTCCACATTGAGACTGCTTTTACCCTATTTCCCCTATCTTTAGTGGGCTTCAAATTTCGGGTGAAACCTACAATAGAGTAATTATTTGTCTCCCTACTATAGTTTGGAGGTAGGGAAAGCAAACAGTGAATATTTCCCCCCCATCAGAATATTAATATTGTATCAAAGGAATTCTTAGGGCACGTGCAACCTGCGTGAGAGGTGTTTGGATGTCACGTAGCAGAAATCGATACGTGGAGTGTTTTCACGTCAGTGTGATGTACATAAGTATGTGGTTAGAGAGCAATACATAACAGCTAGCACGTGAAAACACTCGGCGGTTTGAGCTTTGTGACGGGGCTGGCAACAAGTGTATAACACACAGGGTGAGACATAACAATGTTGTTGCAGGAGGTCCTCAGTTGTACTGCAATAATATAAACAAATTTATGACAGTATGTACTATACTCAGTATGTTTATGTGACCAGGCAGTCCTACATAGCTTCGCCACGTGTCATTTCAAGAAGCGTACGACAAATGACAAGTGAATATACTGAACCCAGCTATCTTTAAAAAGAATTGCGAGTATTGATGGAAACTTCGTTTAAACTGTTCAGCTATATTCCAGATAAGACTTTTTACTATTCATAATATTATATTTATTATTCATATAAAATATTTTATACAGGGACTCTTCGCTGGGCGCCAACTAGTTTGTGGTGAGCAGATCATTTCAGTTTCAGCTAAATTTTGTGATCTATCCTGAAAAGTCAGAGATTCCCTAGGAGCTGGTGTGACTTTCTTTTAATAGTATTTGACGCCTGATTTTACTGCACACAGCACCACAGATAGTGGATACAGGTGATGCATGAAATGAAATTATTATTGGCAAAGGAAACCATAACTACTTGAAAATATGGTGCTAGTTTAACTCAGTTCCTCAGTTCCCAAAATCTGCAACTTTCCATTAATACGACTGACGTTTACAAATGATCAGCATATTGACCAATCACCGCCATTTACCTTATAATATGCTCCCCAGGATTGTATCAAATTTTATGCGATTTTATTGGATAAAACTTCAAATTGAATTTGAATCGTAGTGGAATCAGTATGCATGCAATAGGATCTCTGCCCGCCTCGGTAGCATAGACGGTAGCGTGTCTGACTTACGTTCAAGTGGTCCCGAGTCGAATCTCGGTCAGGGTGAGTTACATTGATAAGTTTTTTTTCCGGAGTTTTCCCTTATCCTGAAAGACGAATGTCTTTTTATCATTATTTCATCCATTTCATGCATCGTCCGATATCACTTAACGTTGGAGGACGTAAATTACATAAAAAAGCAAAACAAAAAATAGGTAGGATATTTGATCCAACTATTTGCTCAATCAATGGATATTTACCAGCTGCTTATTTTCAATTAATTATGTCTTCAAAAGAAAACTATAATTGTATTTTATGACAAACTGTTGATAGAAACACCATCTCCTTTATCGATAAATTCGCTTACCCTTGTGGGATTACCCTTGACAAAACAATTCTTTTCGTGATGATTTACGAATAACTGTTGCTCAACGCAGTCAAAAGCCTTAGAGAGATCAAGAAAGAGTCCTGCGACTTTATCGCAAAGAATTCTTTAAAACCACTGTCAATTTTAAGGGGAAATAAAGGAAATGATATACGCTTGTTATTCTAGATCTATGAAAGGAACTTAATACAGTATTTGATCTCGTCCGGCTATTAAAATATTATGTTTGTGATTAGGTAGGTCTTTAAAGTTGCAGTTGTAAGATATACAGGCTCACAGTTGTGTTAATCCTTGTAATTTATGCATAACCCGACTAATGCACACTCTTAAATAGAAGAGTAAACACGTTATTCCTCCCCACTAATGATCACGGAGCTATGTCACACTAACAAACATCACAAAAAGATCATTCTAATATTAAGATAACTCGGAACGTGCCATCAGAAACAGCCGTCACTGAGTGAGTAAATGAGTGAGTGAGTTAAAGAGTAAAACACAGGTGAACAAATGAGTGAGGAGAAAATGCCTTAAGAATTTTCATGGATGTCAACAAACACAAAACGAAGGAGGCGAGGTAACGGGACAGTGCGAGCTCACTCGCTCCTGAAGGAAGAGGTTGGGCTTCGCTGCGTAACACAACAATTATCGGATAGACAAGATATTCATTTACAATTACTCCCGGACAGCTGCCAAAAAGCTTGAGCTCATTTTTATTGTTCGAAAGAACAGCAGCTCACTGCAGAAATAAACATATTCAGTTTCGCACTTAAACAATCGCCTCGGTTCAGTGATTTTGTTTGCATCTCTCTTTATGGCCTAGTGGTCATCTGGATTCGATCCCAGGCCAGAGAGGAAGATGTGATCTTTAACCAACCTAACCTCCGCAGAGCCCTGAGGTTTGAATAAAGGAGTTAACAGGATTTTCTTTCATGGTGAAATGTAATAAGATTTGCCTTATTTCTACAGGAATTTGTCTAATCATTTTCCAGCAAAGCACATCCTTTTATCTAGTTCTTGAAGATCGAATAAAATTATGCATACAAATTTCGCTATGGAGTAATAATGCAGTAGCATAAAAACAATCGGTTTAAAAAATGGATGCTGATATAGCTTTGAAATTCCATAGCGTTTGCAATGGACGGTAATATTTCCTTACTAAAATGAATTTTATTTGGTGTTTTAATCAGATCTGCTGGTTTTGTCAAGTAAGAATTTTGTCTATCTCTTACTGTTTAGCTAAAGTTTGAAGTCATCTATAATGAAAAAGAATTCTGAAATATTCCTAGAAAATGCAAGGTGCACATTTCAATTATCATGACAATATTCTTAAATATATGGTGTTTTAATAAAATTAGAGCTAATTTTGAGAAAATAAACAAACATTTTACAAAAATGTTTCATGTCAGTTGTCTAGGTGTGAGGGGTTCGCTGGAAAATCTTCATGCTACATTCTCGGATCGCGCTGAACTCAAACACCAACTTTGGTATTTAACAGACTTATAGTTTTTCAGTTGTGCTATTAAAAGTGACTCTCACACACTATTTTCTAAACTTGCAATTTTGGATTGAGCTTACCTCAAAACGTGCATTTTGGTGGAATTTTGGCATATAACTTTTGGGTGGAGTACAATTCTTGCGGTACTCGAAACATGGTAGGGGATTCTAAAACATTTGAATGCTTAAAAAATAATCATAAAATAAAACAGTTCAACTTGAAGGTCATATTAAACAGAAGCAGAGGCCAACATGTAACAAAAGTTGTGAAGCCAATGTGGTTGTGGTAGCGATTTTGTTTGATTTGCATGCGTCTTTTGTGAGCAGGGTTGTTGCACCGCTAAACCACAGGACTGGCAGCGGTCAGTAGCGAGTCCTGATCGGGCACGAACTTGCGGCAATCATTTCGATAACGTGGTTTTGCTGCCAGTGATCCTGACCCTCGTCAAATCTCTACACTCCATCATTCAATTACCCACACTTTCGTTGAATGCAAAAATACTCTCACCAAACGGGCTTATTAATCTTTACTATTATTCTAATTCAGATTAAACACAGTCCTCATTTCTCGAATCGATTTTTAAAACATTTAATGTGTTACTCGCACATGAGTTTCTCTAGCCCCTATCGTTTATTAACTACATACAAAATATTCTTACAAAAGCCTATTTTTCTGTCTGCTTCAGCTCAATCGAAATAAACTGTTACACAAATATTTCATAATAGGTAATAGATAAAAAGTGAGCAGTTATTTTCAAAAGTATAAGAGCTTCTCACTATATACTGGCCTTAAAATCCCATATATTTTGCTTCAACTGCAAAAAAACAACTGAATTTACACAGAATATTAAAAATGAGATATATATTGAACAATTCAAACAACTAAAAATGGATTTTTCTGGAAGCGGTTATGGAAAATAAGAAGCTATTTAGAATATATTCAGTGTTTTAAAACATTATACTTTTTGTGTAATTTCATTAGTAAGTAACTTTTAGTTGTAGGGACCCTGCCTGCTGCACTGTAGTGGATCCTTTGGTAGGCCCACCCTCTGTCTCCTCTCGGCTCATCCTTCCTCCCGGGGATGCCCCACTTAGGAACATAAGTTACAAAAGACAGAGATTGAACGCAGTGCCGAATCCCCTCCGAAAGAAAAAAAAAGGTAATTTTTATTAGTGGCTTTCCGTCCGCCGCTTCGGGAATGTGAATTCATACACAGTCGAGGTTAGTAGAATTTAGATATGTGAAGTGATGTGTGAATATCTAAAAAAATTATAAGTTAAGAGAAAAACTGTGTAGTGTTTAATGCCCGCTTTTACTACATACGGCTCCGCAAGCGATGGCACTGATGTTACATGAGATGAAGATGGAGCACCGGTGGAATGAGACGGCGGGGGAAACCGGAGATCCCGGAGAAAACCCGTCCCAGTGCCGTGTTGTCCACCACAAATCTCACTTTGCGGTCGCCTGGGATCGAACCCAGGCCGCCTTGGTGAGAGTCAAGCGATCTAGCCACGGAGCCATGGCGCGGCCTTAAAGAGAATTCCTATAAAGTCGCGGTTAGCATAATTAAAATAATCTCAAAATTACAAGATAATATTTTCCCTCGAACTTAGCACTGCGCAACCATGATATTGGTTGGTGTGGTTATACATGTTATCTTGGTCCATCGTCAAAATAATAAAAGTAAAATATTAAAAACTTCGTGATATTTGGTTCCTGTACGACATTTTCTTAATGTATTGAAATCTTGTGATGTGCCGACTTGAATATTTATGCATGGCCTCTTGTATAAATGCCTCGTGGTTATACATGTTATCTTGGTCCATCGTCAAAATAATAAAAGTAAAATATTAAAAACTTCGTGATATTTGGTTCCTGTACGACATTTTCTTAATGTATTGAAATCTTGTGATGTGCCGACTTGAATATTTATGCATGGCCTCTTGTATAAATGCCTCTTACTTCAACGCTGTCTTTTTTCTAATCGAGAAGGCTCGACAGCTTGATTGGACGCAGCACCATGAGAGCTTGTTCTCCACAGAAATTTAATGTTTAAAAATGTATAACCATTCACCACGAGTAGAGACCTACTTTTCTGACTGCATACTATAAACTTCCATGTGATATATCTGTTGACATTGGCTGTGAGTAAGTAGGGGTGGATCAACATATTCCCGTTTCCCAAACATTTTACCTATTAAAAATTTGTAGGAAGTCATAGCGACCCTGCTGCTTTTAACTTTACCAGATTTACAAAACTAGACAGAATTTCTTCTTCTGAAGAGAATATTACAACTCATTCCGAGAGAATTCATACTATACAGTTTAATTTTCAGAAACACATTCTTAATATAATGGATTTTAATTACTATTTTTAAGCTATTTCTGAGAAAAAGATTTCATAAAGTATTCCAAGTAAAGAGACGTTTGTTTTCGGAGTATTCCTTTAATACCTTCGTGTCGCTTCTTTGGAAGAAATTGAACTTATTAAGTTTCATACTTAATTTTTGTTCTAATTGTATCCTCATTTTTATTCAGGAAGTCTCAAATATATGTATTTTCGGTGAAATATCGGTACGCAATTTTTGGTCGAATATACCTTCTCTATCTACGATGTATGTATCAGAGCAGGCATTAAAGCACATAATGTATTAATTAAATTCCAATTTTGTTATTTAAAGTGAGTCAATTCTGCAAATAGGAATTATTTTTGAAACAAACTGAATTCACTTTAAATAGGCTTTTGATGCATGTTTTAGTAGTCAATATCTACAAGTAACCTATAGATTATGAATTAGAGTATTTTAGCCATTTCCTATATGTGATGCTTAGCGCAGCTCTGATCACCTGTTTCTTTTTAGTGTCATTATTGAAAATATTTTGGGTAAGTGAACAATAATATATAAAATTTCTATAAGAATAATTGATTTTTAACCTTAAGATATCCCTTTCAATAATGCAGTATTTCTAAAGTCCTTAAGGTCTTTCTTGACATTGAGTCACATACAGACTATACTCGTATTTTACCCAGAATCTTTAAGACATCCATGTTTTGCCTTTATCTTCAAAATATGTCATCAAGATACCTTCAGTATATTTTATGAAGTATTTTTCTTCTGTTTTAAATTAGATTTATTATAATCTCCAATTTTAAATCAAAGGTGTTCTAGGGCAAAGTGGAAACCTTAGCTGTCAACATTTTAATAATTCCTTTTGATGGGGATGCATTTTCGAATCATTAGTTTGTACATTTCTTGGGTTATATCATTAAAGAAACCTGTACTGCTTCCTTGACATTTTCAGCAGTAATTTTAAAGCATATCTCTCCTTTGCTTGCAATTTTTTGTCCGATTCTTCAGATTCCATAATTGCTGAATTCAAATTATTGCCCAGTTACACCAACAATGCTAGTCTCTTCGATAAAATTCTTCACATCTGTCAGAAAATCAAGTATGACAACTTCAAGGTGTCATAATTTTATACCACTTAGTAGAATAACTTTCCTCTTAAAATTAATAGTGTAACTTTATCTGGGTACAAATTGTCCCTTCTACTAATGTTCACTAGGTATTATTAGATAAACTAGCTCAATTTTCTTGAAGTTTCACTGAGCTCACGCTCTTGCTTCATTAATTCGTTGGTCTAACATCGTTATACTTTCACATTAATTTCGCTTTGTTCTGCGACAGCACAGCGTATAGGAATTAACCAACGTAGCCTGTTTTTCCGGACGGTTCACTAACTGGGACTTAAACAAAAGCCGTTTCTAATCGCTTGCAATAACAGCACTCACTGCACGTCATCACAGTCGTTATATACCATTTCACTCACGTCAGACTCACGTACTCACTTATTCGCTCCATGAGACTCGAAGAGCACTCATTTATTTAAGCGTTGGAAGCTTCCAGAACTTTTGAGATTCAGAAATATCAAGAAGATTATAGTTATCTGGCTATAGTGATTATTGTGTTTACAGTTCTGAATGTCCGACGTCGATCTCCCGGTAATCTTGCACGATAGCTGCTGCGTCACAAAGCGCTTCTTTCGCTTTCAACTGTTTAAAAACACTCTCTATAATTTATCTTATTAGAGAAAAAGTTGCACTTGGCTCAAATGCTAGACGTGGTGATTACTAGAGATGTATACATTTCACTGGCACCCTGCTGTTCCCAACCAGTCATCCTCTGGTCTAGGGGTAATATGCTGCCTATAATTCCCGAGATCTGGAGTTCAAGCCCGTGAAGGGCGATGGGCTTCTTTCGTAAAAATCCTTACCATGTATCACTTCGGAAGGGAAATAAGGTTGGTGGTCCCGTGTCATTGGTTTATCGTAGCTAAAAGAATCTCAAATCTGATAAATAGGTCTCTGCACGAAATTATGTGGCATTTCAAGCCAAACATAGAATGGAACACTAAGAATCACAGCAGTTAAAGAGGGTCGATAAGTAACAACTCAATTTTAATTTCAACTCCGCAACATGTGTGGCAAGTTAACTGCTCAATCAACACCAAGTTACACGAAAACATGACGGAACTGAAATATACTACCCAGGTGATGGTTATTTCGTTCATTATAGCCCATGTTTTGTAGAGTGTAAACTGTAGCAAAGTGAATAAAGCAACTGAAAATAAATCAAACTGAACAAAAATTAATAAGTGAGGAATTTAAATTTCCAACCAAAGTGCCTCCAAGCTCCTGAATTTAAGAGTAGGAAGCCAATGGACTTCACCCAAACCTCAACATATTTAAAAACATTTTTCTTATAAATACCTTTCATTTTTTTTATTTATACGTGTGATAAATAGAAACATTATAGAGAAGCATTCAGAGCAGTGTTAACTTTCTCTACTACTTAGGAAAGTAAGTAGAGGAAGTGTTGCATTCCACCCAAAAGTTTGATACCCAGATTTCACCAGTGTATAGGTAAGGCACTGATTTATGGATATATTAACATGCACTTCTTATGCATCCACTCGTTCTAATAAATTAAACCTATTACATATATTCATTTTATATGTGTAGGTATATCATAGAGATCGGATATCGGAATAAAATAGAAATCGATACACCGACGAGCTTTATGTGTTATATAAATTTATAGAAATCAGATAATGTTCATCAGATATTTTGACGAAGGAATTTTCTATAAAATTCTTTGCAAATAATTAGTAATTAATAAACATATTTATTATTAACGTTCAGATCACAAACTTTTTATTGTGAATATTTCCAAAAGATAATGAAGCTTTCCAGATAGTATAGTTAAATACAATGCTAATTATCGCTGGTTTGGAATTATTTCGCTCACTGGAATTCACTACTGTATCAATTTGCTTTTGACAATTGTTTTTGTTATTCATGTGTTACCATTAATTCAAATTTATTTGCTCGAGTTTGAATCGATACAGCTCCATTACGAGAGAAAATGTGTGTATGCGTGTGTATGTGGGAGGGAGGTGTGTGGCTTGATGTAGCATAAACTCAAAACTACGCCACCGATTTTGATTATGATTATTTTTATAACAGAAAATGGCACCTCAAACTACTATATCTTTAGTGCCTATGATCCTAATGAAAGGTCCGGTGGGAGGCAGGGATGACATCAGAGATTACTAAGGTTGTCCGGACCTCAGAAGCGACGGCAGCCGAGCGCACGGTCCCTTGGTGGCTTTTACAACCGACGTCCCTCCCCCTTTTGAACGCACACATCCCTTGTAGAGCCTGGGACTGAAGTCACGAGAATTTACGCAGAGCAAACTCCCTGCCATGCAACGCTAAACCTCCCGCTGGACCTTAGAATCCTGAAATAGCTGACGAAGTAATCCACTCGGAAATTCTGATTATGCGTTTAACAACTGAAAAGCTTTATTATTTCTTATGGACATTTAATAATACACAATACTGCTGAGATTTTTGTGCAGTAAAAATTGTTGCCAATATTCCACAGAAAAGGCGTATAAAATAGCAGAAATAGTTCGGATATTTGTGCCTTATCAATGCTTAAATAATTTAAAAAGCTGCATATAAGGAAAGATCTATTCTGTTTCCTTGCCCTTAGCTATCGTTTAATTCAGTTCGTAGCCACAGTATGCTAAACCTTTATTGTCATTACATAATAAAGAGATAACATTTCTGTGTCAAATAAAATAAGTACTTTGTTTCCTAAAGATGGTGCCAATCACCAGGGTAATACCAGCGCTGCCACTGTACCAGAATCTCATCCCACAGGATCTGTTTTACATTCTAATAAATCCGGTGACATGGGGCTGTCGCATTTAAGCACACTAAAACCATAGGTTTGGCCGCATTTTTGGTGTGTGTATGTGTGTGGGGGAGGGCAATCTCGAAAACCACTCAACAACTTTTGGGAATCTTCACTACTGAGGAGTTCTGAAAGGCATGGTTTACAGAACGGCTCCTAATTTTATTTAATGATTTAAATCAGGATTAAAAATTATTTTTAAAAACGTCTTATTTGAACACTTGAACATTGGGGTTATAAAATGGTATGCTTGCGAGGAAGGTTCTAACTTTTATTTGCGTTTGCCATTGAGTAGAAACTGTTTTGATGGTGGCTTATCTACAAATATCCGGTGTATTACATTCACATAATTTTATCTACTGCGTTAGATATGAACCTTAGAAAAACATTTGCCCTGTCTGTTTCACCTTTCAAATTAGATTTAAATTTAAATATAATTAAATTAAAAGAGGCAAACTTTCAAATTCGATTAACATTTGGCTGTACCGAGCGGGATGGTTCAGAGGGTTTCTTCTGTGACTCGCATCCGGGAGGCCTGGGTTCGAATCTCGTGGCCAACCTATCTTCTTCATGGGTTTTTTCGGGAGTTTTCCTGGGTCGCCGGGTGAATGTTGGGTAAGTTAATTCCATCCCTCGAATTTCCTGTCCCTTCATTTCATCTTCGTTATCATTTCACACCATCTCTCATCTGGTGGTCTCTTTCAGGGTAGAAGTTTCGGCGGCTGTCTCGCTTGTGCATGGTAGGATGTTATGCTTTGAGGAAACCACTTCCTCCTCCGGTAGGTCAGTGGCCGCTCTCCGAACCGCTTCCGACCCACTGTAGGAGGGAATGTCCGTTGTCCTGGCCTACAGGAGGAGTTTCCATCTAACTAAAATGTAGGGACCCTGCCCTCTGCACTGTCGTGGCCCCTTGGGACGATCGCCCTCTCTCTCCTCTTGTTTCGTCCTTCCTCCCAGGGATGTCCCACTTGGGGACATAAGTATAATAGATTAAGACTGGTCACAGTACCCAATCGCTTCCGTAGTAAGGGAAAAAGAAAAACATTTCGCTGTAAGTAGGCTGAGGAATACATTAAACTAAAACGATACTGAAAGGTGATCGCTATGGGATATATTTGAAATTCAATGCTCATTACACGGCTACTAAAAATAATAGAAAGAACAGCTATCTACTTCAAAAACGTCTAATTTGAAAATTGCTACCAGCAAAGAATGTCTCCGAAATTATTAATTCCAGGAGAAATTTAATTTCACATATATTACATGACAACGCAATTTAAATATTTTGTGTAGTAGATCAGATTGTGCCCTTCTCTTATGTCTACCAATTATAGGAAAGTCATTCAAAACGAAGTAATCTTCTCAGACTAATCCTAGGGTATTCAGGATATATGTTATACATTTGGTTTTTTGATCAACATTGTTAAAGGTATTTTTGGAAAACTTCTTGTCACGTGCTTGGAACATGCTGAACTTAAATACCAAATTTGGTATACAACAGATTTTTTTATTTTGAATTTTACTGTTGAGACACACACGTGCGGACATTTTTCTAATGCTACTGTTTATGTGCTCAGGGACTTTCAAAACATGTAAGTACGTTGAACTCTCATTATCATAGTTTTAGTGGAATACAATACAGCGACGCAGTGACTATGGCTCAAGGTTATGGAGAGGTCGATGCTAGGCAGTCTAAACGTAAACAGAAAAAGAGCAACTTGCCATTGTAAATATCGGAAGTATTGTCTCCAGCTAATAAGTTAATCTCCTAGAGGTTTTACCATCTCGAAAGTTTTAGAACTTGTATAGGAACTTCAATGGCTGTATTTCCGAATGCTCCTGGAAGTTGAGTAAGTCATACGACGTTAGTGGGCCAGGGAGTGAGCAAGTCAAGAAACGAGTTAGTGGCTGCATGTGCTACGACGCAAAGCACCATTCTCCGAGTGAGTGAGGACCTTGGCGACCTGCAGTGAGTGCTAAAACTGAAACGAATCGGAAAGGTCTTGTATTCACTTCCTCAGATAGTGAATTGTCCGGAAGTAGAGGCTGCATCGTGTGGATTTCATTTCGTCGTGAGGAAAGTAAGATAGAGCGATGATGGAAATAGTTTGCGTTAAAAGTGTGACTGAGTTAGCGGAGTCTCAGGGAGAACTGAACTTCTAACTGAGAGTGAGGAACAATACCTACCTTCTCTCTTATTAACGGTAAGTAGTAGAGAGATTAAAAATTACAGAAAAAACAAATTGTGGTTTCTCTTTAAGCGGTATTTCGTTCTTGTTTGTTTCGATACATGTACAAATCCTCTTTATTGTACTCGTATGCAGGTACCATCAGTGGTTACTTCCAATGCCGAGATACCGAAATTTAAGGATTGCAATAAGTAAAAAAACATGATGGATTTCAAAGGAATGTAGGTTCTTTGTTACAAAGTGTGCAGGTGCAGTTGAGTCAAATAGCAGTTGGGGTGAATAGCTGTTTTAACAAAAGAAACGTAAGAAACAGTGTCCTTAGAAGATTTCTAAAGGGTAGTACTTGACTCCGTTTGAATAGGCATTCCTCGGACCTTTAATAATGACAATGGACAAAATTGTGACAAAAGGAATCTTTGTGTGAAAAGAGGGCTTCCAGAAAATGAAAGTCACACATACACCGACGCGCAGCTGTGGAGGACAGTCCGAGGCGTGAAGCCGATTAGGGCAATCATCTTCTTCTGTCTTGGTCAAGGGCAGACCAGAAGTGATAGGAGAACGTATTTGTCGGTTCATATGTACGTGAAGAACGAATTAAGTTTATCGAGTAATAAGCATTCCACCTTCAGTCTCTCTGAACAGTGATATATTGGTAACCCTTGGTCGGCAAATTCAAGTTTAATGTTCTGATAAAAAGAAGCAGTCATTAAACCAGTTTGAAACGGGCATTCCAGTGTCATTAAAACTATCCTTCTCATACATGCTCACGCATACCCTGTGAGAAACCTCATTGCTTTACCCTGAGCTAAACATTATTGTATCAAACTGTAGCGGAAAGTGGAACTGTGTGCCACCCATTTTATTATTGCTTCAAACTGTCGCCCCAACGTGGAACTCTTTGCTTGCCTATTTTTTGCCTCAGCCGGCATATTAGTCTCCTGCAATTGACTTGTTTATATTTCAGTTTGAGGTTGCGGAAGACAAGATATGGCATTTAGTTTATATGAAAGTTTCACATCGTTATTTTGATGCTTAATTTTCTCTGTTAATGACTCCTACAAAAAGTCGGTACTTAATTCGGTCTTAAAATATGCAATACTGTATGAGAAGTAAGAAAAATTCAAAATGCATATTCAGTTTTCTGTGAATGCTCTGTACAGTCGTCAACGCTATTAGAAATTTCTCTCTATTAGAATGGCTGCTATGAGATTTTAAACTGAATCCCTGCCAGAATACTGCTTATAAACTCACTGGTAAAACAAACATATTTTAACAATATGCAGCAAGCTCAGAAAATAGTAACAGGAAATTCAGCATAGACTAATTACAGCGAGCAGTTAGTAGTTTGAAAACAATGGACCTGTAAAATTTCCGAATAAATGTTCCAAGCATGAAACAATAATTTACCTACGTGTGTCAGAATGCTCGATTCTAGGTGACCACAAATTGAGATTTGTAGTGGGACAACACGGCGCTGGGGCAGGTTTTCTCCGGAATCTACGGTTTCCCCCGCCATCATTCCATCAATTGCTCCAGCATCATCATTCCTATTATTCATCTCGCCCTCATACTATCATCTACTTCTCTTACCCTAATACCAGGCACTGGGCTGATAAACCATCCTGCTTCTCTATTAGATCCAAAGCTTCGAATCTTCAGACCCGACCTTAAGAGATAGAGGAACAAGAATAACCTAACACCACGACAATTAGTATACAAGGGACAAGGCAAAGAAAACATTATTATGGTGGAACTCTATTACTTATGTAAAATATGGAGGCAGTATTTCAGAAATCGCAGTAAACAGCTCTTGCGATGGAAACGAAAACAATTACCCTGTGATTCATTCACACGACCTTTACTAATCACTTCTCAACCAACTTTCTAACAAAAGATTACTATAAGTTACCATTCGTAGGTGGTTCTGTAGCTCAATGAGTAGAAAAACTGACTTCTGTGCAAGGGGTCCCAGGTTTCATTCACGGCTCCAATCACAATTATTTCCTATCCTCTCTGAAGTATGTATGTCTGAATGACAGTATAATTGTGTATAGTAGTTAATGAATAAAATCCAAAAACAAAACTAGTGTACACAAATTAGCACTATTTTCTATCAGTAATAAGTTTCAAAGGTAAAAGGACGCAGGTATGACCATTGCAGTTAATGGTGGGGTATATATGAAATAATTGAAAAAACGTGTACCTGTCACTACAGTAACAGCATTGACATATCTCTCTATGAACACCCACGGGAAAATAGACATAGGATAGCGAATTAAAAACTTGAGAACTCAAATCAATAAGCAGTGCTCTTTATACTGGATCACTTTTACATACTTGGTAAACCGTAAGATAGACAAATTTTTAGCTCCACAAAGGATGTCGGTCTCGTTAAAGCACTCAATTCCTATCAGCTGATGTATATAGTTGCTTTATTTTTCACATATTTCTTTTTATTTCATATTATGATATACTCTCTTAACTATCTAGAAATCGTTATTCTTTTTTGGAATTCAAGCGAAGACAACAAAATTTCAAAATCATCAGATAACTAGGAGCTTTGGAATGATATGTCTATCCCTTTAGTATACAGAGTGTGATGGACACACGATAGTTTGTGCAACTCGATTTTGTTAAGTCATGGGTTCGATCCCCGTCAACCTACTACTCTGACCTTCACAATTTTTACTTTTCCCTTATCATTAGGTGAATGCTAGGTGTGCAGTTGATGCATTTCCTTTTCCTTTCTCTCCTTTTACTCCTTTGCAAAGTTTCAGGCTTTGCTATCAGGGCGGTAGTACTAGATAACGCGAGCAGATAGTGCAGCTGCATGCGGTATGTAAAAAAGATATCCCTGAATCCCCTTGAAGTAGCTGCGCAGAGCGCAAAGATTGCTCCATTTCCCCCTCCCTGGGTGGTGGAGGGAAGCTTCGGTGAGGCACCAGTTCATAAGATATTCAACTGTTACTTCTTCACGTCTCTACGGTTCCGCTGACTCCACCCTCTGCTAGTGTGTGGTTTCCATTTGCCTCATTTTATTCTCTATGGCGGCAGTAGTCCGCAATAGATCCCTGCTGGGTCGCGGTGGGCAAGCTGTGCCTCCTCGATACCTTAAATCACATCATATCATGTCACATTCCTTCAACTATTTTATTCTTATCATGCCCACAGCTAAATGTGTCTTAACAAAGGTTTATCTGCATTAACAAGAAGTAGAAAAATAATAATTTATAGGAATACAAGTGTGAGTATAGAAATGCATTTAAATAAGCACGTCAGATAATTTAGAAATGGAAAGTCAATATTTGTTTTCTCTCACCATGCAAATTAATGGAATTCCAAAGTCACTAACAAAAATCTGAACATCGTTTTGGCCCATATATTATAGCAGCTATAAAACAGTTGTGAAAATTTAAATGTACCTGAATTACAGAAAGAGAGGAAAGAGTAGACTTGTATAAGAATGGTTTATAGAAGAGTGTCAATATAACATGTTTCTATAATTATCTTTCTGGCGATCTAGGGATCACAAAATGTATATATATATATACATATACATATATATCTGCTCCACAGCAGTACTTGGAGAAAGTATAAGAGCGGTAAGGTGGTAATGACTTCTCATTTCACTTAGAGAAAGTTGAGCTTTTCTTTAGCAGTTAAAACTAAAATTATGAGGTCAATAAGCAAGGTACGTATCCAGCAGGGAGGATTGATTGAGTTTTAACCTGCGTCACGCAAAGCAGTGACATCCCGTGTTACTTCACTACAAAGGCATTTTAAGAACCCTGAGGTCAAACAGTCATATTTTAAGCCGACAAGTAGTTAGCTGTCTGTGGTGCAAGCTGCGGTCAAGTCTTTTGTAATCCCAACTGCATTCCAGAGTTAGAAGTTTCAAAATAAAAGGCGCTATGAAAAGTTTCAATGGTGTTGTGGAGATTCATGCACGTCTATTGAAGATCTAACACCCAGCACATTCATTACCTTAAAATTATTGTGGCATTTAATGCATTTTCAGTGACTCCAGAAAGTATTACCTTCCCTCTACCAAATTATTGTATCACAAATTTCCCTGCACATTCATCAACAGTGCATTCTTAGGAAAACTGGTTCTAGTATACAAGATTCTTAAAATAGAGAGTAGTATGCATTTCCCATATTAGACAACAGAAACAGTCCATTACAACATGGATCCGGAAATGTCTGCTGTGAAATGTGTGATGATCATTGCAGTGTTTTTCCCACCTCACGTAACTATCATTACAAAAGATGTTCAAAGTGTTCACCTTTTGCTTGAACGCAGGTCTCACGTCGACGTATAGTGGCCATACGATTAAGACTCTAAATTCTAGGACTATTTTATGTTTCCTCACAAACTGCCAAATTCAACTCTGAAGTGATCCCACATCAGGCAGCAAAGACGAATATATAGACGCTTTTAAATATTCAAGTAGAAAACGACAGGGCTAAAATCAAGTGGCCAAACAAGAGGACTATCTCTACCTACCCATCGATCACGAAACCTTCCATCCAAGTGCTGGCAAGTAGTACAACTGATCTGTGCAGGAGTATCATCATGTAAGGAGTTAACGAATGCTGAGTGAAGTGTCTTCATACAGAAGGTATAGTGTTTTCCATGAAGTTTGTGTATGCCTGCTCCTTAAACCTATTTCAAATTGCAGGGATCAAACTAACTAATCACTAATGATACTGATCCACATGTTGACAGTAAAAGTGAAGATGCTTGTCGTTTGAAAATTGTAAAATGCTCACATATTGTTACGCTAGTGACTGATTTGTTTAGTGTGGTAGTTTGTGACGTCACGTGTGCGACATCACCTTCTGGTGACGTGAGTGTGTATAAGGATGAATTGAATGTCTTTGTGTGCCGGCCTTTGGCTGAGTCGGGCGTCATGCAAAACCACTCTCAGGTATGCGGTTCAGTGGGCCATATTTGTAATTATTTAGTGTAAGTAAATCTTTTCTTAAGTTAACTGTGGTTTTAGTGTTTTACTGTAATCTGTCCTTTATGTGGAAATACCAGAAAATTCCCAACCTTTCCTGGTAAGAATGAGTTATCCTCTTAGCGTTTTCCCCTTGATCTGACCTGGTTACGTGGTGGACAACCTTAATCTAGTTCCACCCATAGTCAGGTTGTGACAATTTACATTGTTAATTCCACTACAGTTTCTAGAAATTCCATTTACGAATTTGTATGAAGTTCTGAATGTCTATAGCACACAGCAGTTTCACTTTGCTAATACCTGTTGAACTTCTTAAAAATAATATTCACACGACCTAGTTGAATACCTAGGTATTCAAACAAACCAATTATCATCGTCATCATCATCGTCATCATCATCATTATTATTACTGTTATTGTTATTATCATTGTTTATTTATTATTATCATCACCATCATGATGGTCATCATCATCATACTCATGATCTTTGTCATCACCGTCATCATCATCATCATCATCATAGCCCGCCTTGGTAGCGTGATGGTAGCATGTCTGCCTCACGTTCAAGGGTTCCCGAGTTCGAATCTCGGTCAATGTGAGTTACCTGGATAGGGTTTTTCCGTTTTTTTTTCTTATCCTGAAAGACGAATGTCGAGTAACTAAGCTCTATGGACCCCGGGCCGATTTGAGCATCATTTCACCCATTCCATTCATCGTCCGATATGACTGAAGGTTGGAGGCACCTTTATACTTGCTTTTCCGGTTCGAGGGTGCTACTGTCACGTTGATTTGGCTTTCCGCCGTTCCTCTTTGGGGGCGCTGCGGTGCCCGAGGCTTCTTGGGTGGCTCCCTCAAACCAGCAGGGTAGTGCGTGCCTGGCTCGCGTCCGTCTGTGTCTCTGGGTAAGTGCTCCATATTCGGGTTTCCCGATACTCTCTTTGGGTTTTCATGCGTTGCCTTATGGTGAACCGTGTCGTTTTATGGGGCTCTTTCCTCTCAGTTCGGGACGAGAAGTTGATTGTTACTTTATATGTCCGGGTTGATCAATACAAAATGTAGCTGGAAGTAAATACTATATGAAGATAGGTCAGAAGTATTGTTATTGTATGTTTATGCACTGGTGAGCGCAAAGTGTAGTAAGAAAATAAATTCAAATTAAGGTTTGACAAAATCTTTATGGTTTTAACTAATTACATGACCTTGGGTTGGCCCGCACACAACACAAATCTGTGGGTTGAAAAATTGATGGAGTAAGCCATGTAAATGAATTGCAGGCTTATTTGGACTGTAAAAGTCGTCAGAATAAAACTCAAATAATATCAGCAAATGGTATAAGCAAATATGTTTTTAAAACCTACGAGGTCTTTTGTAATTACTTTGTGTACTTTTCTCACAAATCCCAACTGCAGCAAAATCGCTTGTAATGCTTGCATTTCTGTTAATATAATTGGTGAAAAGTTCAAACTTAAATTACGATGAAGCTTCTCAGGAAAGAGTCACATAGTGTTATTGTACCCATGGAAAAAAGTTGCGAAAAACGTGAACATATAATTCACCTTCGAGGAATTTCTTTTTGTCACACAGATCTATTTGTTCGCTAGATGTTTCCTTAGCATAAACCGTAGTTAATATCCATTTTGATTCAACGAATAACAATTAAATATAAGCTATGTGTATACACAACATTATTATAATTTTAAAAAGAAGACTAAAGAACTACAAATTATCATCTGCGCAATAAAATATGCATGCAGCGCCATCTCTGGACACGAAGTAAATTCATTCCTTATTGAGAATATAATTGAAAGCGCGTAACGTATATAACATATTTGAATAATAGTATTTTAATGTGTTAGATCCACGGTATTTTCTCTAACGTAATTCCCATTTGAGGAAATTGTAAACATTGAAAATTGAAATAAATAAGAAGGAATATCTCCTAATTAATTCACCACACAAAAAACTATATAGCCGAAAATGTTGTGTTTTAACGAGAACTACATTTTTCGTGCAGTACGACTAGGTTTATCAATTATTAGGTTTACAGTTATTATTAGGTTTATCACGTTTATCAAATATCATCATGATGAAATAATGACATTTTCTTGTGTATCCAGGACTACAGCGCAGAGTATTCATCATTATCATCATCATCATTATCATCATCATCTTCAACATCATCTTCAACATCATCAACATCATCTTCAACATCATCTTCATCATCATCATCATCATCATCATCATCATCATCATCATCATCATCATCATCATCATCATCATCATCATCATCATTATCATCATCATCATCGTCATCGTCATCGTTATTGTTATTATTATTAATTATTATTATTATTATTATTATTATTATTATTATTATTATTATTATTATTATTATTATTATTATTATTATTATTATTATTATTATTATTATTATTATTATTATTATTATTATTATTATTATTATTATTATTATTATTATTATTATTATTATTATTATTATTATTATTATTATTATTATTATTATTATTATTATTATTATTATTATTATTATTATTATTATTATTATTATTATTATTATTATTATTATTATTATTATTATTATTATTATTATTATTATTATTATTATTATTATTATTATTATTATTATTATTATTATTATTATTATTATTATTATTATTATTATTATTATTATTATTATTATTATTATTATTATTATTATTATTATTATTATTATTATTACTATTATTACTATTATTACTATTATTATTACTATTATTACTATTATTACTATTATTACTATTATTACTATTATTATTACTATTATTACTATTATTATTATTATTATTATTATTATTATTATTATTATTATTATTATTATTATTATTATTATTATTATTATTATTATTATTATTATTATTATTATTATTATTATTATTATTATTATTATTATTATTATTATTATTATTATTATTATTATTATTATTATTATTATTATTATTATTATTATTATTATTATTATTATTATTATTATTATTATTATTATTATTATTATTATTATTATTATTATTATTATTATTATTATTATTATTATTATTATTATTATTATTATTATTATTATTATTATTATTATTATTATTATTATTATTATTATTATTATTATTATTATTATTATTATTATTATTATTATTATTATTATTGTTGTTGTTGTTATTATTGTTATTATGTTGTTATTATTATTATTATTATTATTATTATTATTATTATTATTATTATTATTATTATTATTATTATTATTATTATTATTATTATTATTATTATTATTATTATTATTATTATTATTATTATTATTATTATTATTATTATTATTATTATTATTATTATTATTATTATTATTATTATTATTATTATTATTATTATTATTATTATTATTATTATTATTATTATTATTATTATTATTATTATTATTATTATTATTATTATTATTATTATTATTATTATTATTATTATTATTATTATTATTATTATTATTATTATTATTATTATTATTATTATTATTATTATTATTATTATTATTATTATTATTATTATTATTATTATTATTATTATTATTATTATTATTATTATTATTATTATTATTATTATTATTATTATTATTATTATTATTATTATTATTATTATTATTGTTATTAAATTTTGAAAGTGTTTGCCTTCAGCATTTACACGCTCTTGTAGTCTACATATCACACTCAACAGGTAGATTCTGTCTGATGAAATTTGCTGCATAGCCTGTAAACTGCGAGCCTGTTTGGAGGAGGTGTTTCAAATCTGTCAGGCCGTTGCTCTGGAACCCTTACGTAATTTCCTGTCTTTCCGTAATGTTTCAAAATCCGGATTTGCTGATCTTTATTTAAATAACATATCTTTGTTATACAAGATTGAAAACAACGAATAAAAGCGACAAAAGACAAACGAATAGACAAAAGACAAACTCAACAAGGCTGTGAAACCTAATAATGGAGTAAATAGGTACAGAAATCAAAATTACTCATCTTAATGCATCAAATTTAAAATCATACAACTGCATACCTACATATGCGCACCCCTGTATTTATGTAGTGTATGCATTACACAAAGTCGAGTTTTATAGGGTGTTCCATTTGAGATGTCAGAAAAGTAAGGATATATAGGAAACCATTCAACTTTATTGGTTGGTAATGGTATATATTTGTGTATGAATGTCAGAAGAGCTTTTTTGTCATTACGAATGCGGCATATTTGTTACCTTGCACCAATGTATATTAACTTCATAAATACAATTCTTTTTCTTCCTTTCTGACATCTCAAACTGATCATGTTGTATTCTTCTGCAATTTATTTTAAGTTGGAAGCCTTAACAAGGCTTTTAACATAGGAATATTTCCAGAGATGGGATGAAAATTACATTCAACTTGTCATTTTTCAGTTGTGCTATCCACAGACATATACATACACACAAAACGGAAAATGATCTTAAAGAACTACTTTTTTTCAGGAGTTCAAAATCCGTATTTCTGGCAGTTTAAATGAAGTGCAGCTCTTCTCTTCCTTCTCTAAACTGAGCATGGAATTAACGTGTCGGCCTCGAATACCGGAGGTCTCAGTTTCGAAGCCTGTTGACCCGCCCACTCTGACCATGGGGTTTTCCGTGGTTTCCCGTGGTTTTCCTCTCTTTTCGTCTCTTTACTTGTCTTAAAGGACGAGTGTGTGTGTATGTGTGTGTGTGTTTGTGTGTGTGTGTGTGTGTGTGTGTGTGTGTGTGTGTGTGTGTGTGTGTGTGTGTGTGTGTGTGTGTGTGTGTGTGTGTGTGTGTGTGTGTGTCGGTCGAGGTTTACGATTTAGAAATTTTCGGCTCCGTGAGATGGTGAACGTCTGAGGCTGGACAGTTGGGTAGAGACTTTTCCACTTCCCGCTGATGGGAAGTCTCTGAGATAGCCTCCAATGTTTTAGGTCGGTCTTCACCGGCCGAATGATCGGGAACTCTGCGTAACTCAGCCGCCTGTATTGTCCGGTCCTGCAGCATATATGTCTCCTGGGTTTCCGTATCTCATCCGTTCCTTCTGGAAATTTGCGTACAAAAGCTCCAATGGCGGGTCAGGATGCCTCCATTAACTAATCTACCCCTGTACCTACTATAGGTAAGTACAGAAAGTAAAATTAAGGGATATGTCACAAAGTGAAATTTTTTGGGACCAGGTATAAACATGCAGCATACTGTGACTTCGTGGGTTGGTAGAATCAAAAGTCTTGTTAGCAGAAATTTAAAAGCACTATATTGCAGTAAGAAGTAGCTTTGTACAACCCTTGCAGGAGTAAAAAGTCGTGACATTTACAGACAGCAGTCTTCAAGATCGTCTCGTTGCTCCGCCACGTGTAAACAAACAAAAGGGTCACTGCGGTTCAAATGTCCACCATCACACAACTCACACAAATACAGCACAACAACTAACTGCTTCTCACACTTTACCACTATTTATACCTCCCAGTCATTATTCTAGAATGCAGTAGACCTTCCGATAACAATCGCGACGGCGTCAGAAAAGCGGAAAGTTCCAGACTTCTCTCTGTTTCTTTCTCTCTCTGTTTGCTTCTCTCTCGGCAAGCGTTCAGATCTGCGCACTACTCTCTGTCTCTTTCTTTCCTGCCCACGCGCACAGCTCTGGCTTTGCAGCGGCTCCAACACAACAATGCGATCTGTGACAATACTGTTTCCACGAACTCCGGCCGAAATATATATTCCTGGGAATTTTGTAAATAATAACTTCCGTAATAAGTATTAAACTATTTAATTAATTACCAGCTGATCAATTTACAAGTCTTAAAGGTTGAGAATTCAGCGCCATAAAATATTTTAAGATATATTATTAATTCACCAACGTGTTATTTAATATAATGAAGTTTTAATAAATTATTCAGTGGTCCGTAAGAACACTTTCATTTAGAGTTAATAGAGTAATATACAACTATTTTAGTTAACATGCATGCTGGCTTACGTAAGAGAAAATGGTGATTAAAATATTATGGTGTTTCGACTCTGCTTTAACAAAATCGAGGACCGGCAAGCTGACCCCTTTTTTGCGCAATTATTTTATACGATCGGTATGAAGACATTCATATTCCACATACATATCAGTTTTGTTGTTTTTACGCCGTCACATTTTACAACATCAACGCATAAAAATTCCAACAATCCGACGTGTCAAACTTATTTGTTGGAAAAACAAATCCTAATTTCTCCCTTGTCAATTATGTCAACATACGAACTGTATCCATTTTATTATTTTGTTTCCCTCTCTCTACGCCGTGTAGCATAAATAAAGCCCTCTGTTCGCATTTGCTAACGCGCGACCACAAAGCCAGATGTTGATAAAAACATCTTAAAATTACTTGTCAGCGTTGCAGTTGGGAGTGTGGGTAGTCATAAAGAGAAAATTCCTACACAACATTACCTTCTCGCAGCCTAAGGGTCCATCTTTTAAAATTACTCAACTATAGGAAGAGCAAAAAGTGTATTTATCTCTGAGAAACGAGAGCACCGCCATTTCAGCATATAAGCGAACCGTCTTTAGAGAAAAATTCGCACATCAATTTTGCATTAAATGTTTTATCATTACTTCAGTAAGAGACCGAAAATACATGTTTTGAGGTCCTGGTTATACAAAAATATGCAATTTGAAAAGTTCTTTTCCATATGCATAATAATACTGAAGGTACTGCCTTCCTTTCACAAAATGATACCGATATTTTACCTGATATACACCTTTTGAGTATTTCTAAATACACCAAATCAATTTTAGAAAAAAGGTGCGTGACTATATGTTGCGAACCGGAGCGCACGAGCGTGCGTGCGTGCGTGTGTATGTGTGTGTGTGTGTGTGTGGTTTTTTGTGTTTTTGAGGTGTATATGAAGAAATAAATAGCGGATTAAACACTGAACTTGGTTATATAGAATCAAACTGAAAAATTCAATGCCATTGCCGGGATTTGAGCCTCGGATCTCTTGGTTTCCGTCCAGTCGCTCTTACCCGTTGAGCTACCATGGCCAACCATTTTTCAGTTTGACTCTACCTATCCAAAACCTTAGCCTAGTTACGACTGTGTGAAGGAACGATTAGTTTCCATCAATTAACTTAAATAATAAGAGATTAATGATAAAGCCTAGGATTCAAGTACTTACAATAGTAGGTCGACTCAAACGGTGTATCTTGAATACGACAGGCCCTAGTGGTTTAACAAGAAAATATATGAGTCAATTGGAGAATTTAATGTTATGATGGTACGTTGGCCACGGTAGATCAGTGGGTAAGAGCAACTGGACGGAAACCAGGAGATCCGTGTGTAAAATCCCGGGCTTGGCATTCAATTTTGGAGTTGGACTCTATCAGAAACCTTAGTCTATATACGATAGAATGAAAGAATGATTAACTTCTATCCGTTAACTTAAATAATAAGAGTTTAATTATGAAGCCTGGTACTCAAATACTTGCGATAGCAAGTCCCATAAACGTTGTAGCTCGAATACGAGAGCCCCTAGTGGTTTACCGGGGAAATATACGAGACAAATGGAGAATTTAATGTCATGACGGCACGTTGGCAATGGCAACTCAATGGGTAAGAGCGACTGGACGGAAACCAGGAGATACGTGGTTCAAATCCCGGCAAAGGCATTGAATTTTGGAGCTGGACTATATCTATTGAAAACCTTAGCCTATATACGGCTAGAATGAATGAACGATTAATTTCCATCAATTAACGAAACTTGATATTTAAGTGCGCCATATTTTAAAAATGCTACAGAAAGATTTTCAAGAAAATTCATTTACCCAAAACTGCCACTAACATGCTGAAATTTTCATTATTTTTAATGTTCACAAAATGAATATGATAATTTTATTAAAATACTTTATATTTACGATATATGCATGGACGTCAATATATACCTACACCTCGACTTCTCTGCGAATAATTTGTGAAGAGGTGTTCATCTCAAATAACTTTTATGCTAACGGTAAATCATAACTGAAATAAAAGGTTTTACTGCACAGGAAATGTAGCTGTTACTAAATATCAAAAATATAATTTTCTAGGCGCTATACATTTCTCGGACATTTTATGCTGTAAGTTCTAGTTTTGATATGTTTGTACTTTTCTAAGGTGGCAAGCCAGTTTCTTTTACTTGGAACTGGATATTGTTAAGTCCTAGCGTTCATAGTTAAATCACTATTGTAAGGTTAAATGATGGAAATTCAATGTAGGCTAAGGCTATTTATCCAAATCATAGCCGGCTAGTATGGAAAATGATTAATTTCCATCAATTAACCTAGTAGTAGTGACTTAACTATAAAGCCTAGGACTTAAGTACGGTATGCGCCAAAATATACAGTACTCATTTTCGCGCAGTACGCAAGTGCACGACTGAGCGTCTGCGTCTTGTTACAACTGTGTCTGCATTACGTCAGAAGATCGTCTCGTTCTTCGGGACTCTGCAGCAACCTGCGTTCTGGAATATTGTTGCGTGTATAGGCTCAGCAAGATCTGGAAATTAATATAATTATTATTATGTAACATTTATTTCCGGTGCCTTGAGTTTGGGCAAAGCTGGTTGTTGATGATTAAGTTTAAATTCTGCTGATTGGCAAAATATGTACTTTGGACTGGTGAATCGCACATCCTGCTGGTCAAGGGAAATAATGCA
Source organism: Mantis religiosa (assembly GCA_030765055.1). Lineage (NCBI taxonomy): Eukaryota > Metazoa > Arthropoda > Insecta > Mantodea > Mantidae > Mantis > Mantis religiosa. The sequence goes on along the minus strand of CM060948.1, from coordinate 239,896,439 downwards.
CAGGTGGCCTGTAACAGGCCTCAACTTGTTCTCCATGTTGTAAACAATGAAACGCACATCCTGCTGATCAAGGGATATAATGCTAAGGTGGTCAGTAACAGGTCTAAGCATGTTCTCAATGATTTAAACAATGACTGCACAATGTGGTGCAATAGTTGGGAGGAAATTAACAGTTAGCGTGGGAATTGCTGAGAAGGCTTTTGGGTAGGACCCATATTTAAGCTTGGTTGAGTTAGCACCCGCGGAACCTGGCAGAGAGATTTGAGAGGGGACTCTCTGTTGGTCTCTATAAACATTAACAAGAGTTTATTTTAAAGTGCTACTACGAGTAACATCGCCAGCAGGGTGCATCGGATCGTACACCTCTTGCCAGTTGCACAAGGTTCAGCCATACAAAAAACGCATCTCTAAAGGTATAGTTGCATTATGTTATTATGTATTTAAATGTCACCAAAGCGCCCCTGATCTCATCCAGATCCAGGGAGTATCCTGTAGAAACGCTAGGCATCTCTGAAATACAGTTACTCAGTTCATTTTAAATTTGATGGTTTGTTCTGTAGTACTTTATTCATAGCTACTCTCCCAGTTACATGCGGTTAAAGGTTAAAACCCTCTACCTTTTAAACCCGTACAACACCTGGTAGTTTTGTCATGTAGCATATGATCTCGGCACCGGGTTCCAAACCCTGTACCTTTGCACCTCTCGCAATTCCTATCAACCCCCCAAAACCGACATGTAACAGTATGTTCGAAAATCTGCGTGATCGTTATGAGAACTGCCTAGAGCGCAATGGAGCACATTTTGAACATTTACACTATCATCTCGATGCGTAAAGTAATGACAAGAAGAGTAACGTAATTCTCAGTACTGTATATTTTGGCGCATACTGTACTTACAATAGTAAGTCACCACAAATGGTGCTTATCTCATTGTATATGATAACATTTACCGGAAAAATACAAGTTAGAGAATTTAATATCATACTGGCAAGTTGGTCATGAGCAACCAGAAGGAGCTCAGGAGATCCGTGGTTCAAATTCCGGTTATGGCATTGCATTTTTCAATCTGACTCTATACAAACCGTAGCCTACACACTGGTAGTGTGAAAGAATGATTAATTTACATCAATTTCAGATGATGCTTTAGGCATATATCCAGTATATCATGTCACCTTAACCTATAGCCTATTTTCGGAAATTCATCCGTATCTCTTGGCGTTTGGTATGATTAACTTTATATATTGATCTTTAGTGTGGCTTTTAATGGAAATTTTATTTTAAGTGTATCTTCATCTCTGGCCCTTCCCATGATAGAATGCCTTTCTTCGACTTTGATTCGTCTTCTTGTTTTGATTCTTATCTCTGCCCTTTGTTACGATGTTCATCATAACGGCGCTAATAACTGAGCAGTTGAACTTCCTTAAATATACTTAATCATGACAGCTTTTAAGAACCTTAGTTTTGCTGTTTTATCACACTTTCATTTTATTTTTGTTTGTCAGTGTTCATACATAATATGTCCGCACAGAAAGAGTAGTACTGCCATCATTTCCTCTGCGTCGCTTTCCTTGTCATTAAAGTTAAATACACCATAATTTTATATCTGTTTAATTTTCTATTTGAATCTACATTTACTCAAACAATAAGTGTGATGTTATATCCCTTATAATTACTTTTCTATACATTTTTTTTATAATTTTTAAAATCCGCTTTAATATTTTATTGTTGGCCCATCTTTTCTTCATTTGAGGATTGTAGGCATGTTATTACAAGACCAGTTTGCCAGTCTGATGCTAAACCATCATACCAAATGGGTCCTGTGGGTTTAGGTCTTTGTCCTAGAGGGATAGGTAAATTGAGTCCATAAGTTGTTGTTTACGATTCCTTAAGTGCTTAGATGAGACCAGAACATTTTAAGCCATGCGGTAAATTGGGTCCGTTATGTTTCCCCCTGCTATTTGGGCTAACTTCACAGCTACCACAAATCGAAGAAATCATACCTGCGAATCTTCCCATGCCAAATTAAATGGCTTATTTTACACTTCACACCCAAACATTTACAATGTTTTTGACGTTTTGACTGGCATTCAGTCACGTGTGTATGTTTAGTTGCGTAGTACAGGAACAAAAGAAAAACAAAACATTGGAAAAAGGAACATTTTTGAGGGAGCAGATGATACAGTTTACTAATAAGGACATACTGAGATTTGACTTTTTGAAAGTGATTCTTTTAAATTTTTATCTGCGTGACAAAACTATTGCAAGTTGCTCGTACGAACGATTTTAATATGGAAACGTTTAAGCCACACTAACCTGTTAAATTGTTGCGCAGTCCCAAGTCTGCACAAAGTGGGAGGGGAAACTGTGTTATAATTGCGGGTCCAGGGACTCAATTTACCTATCTTGAAAGTTTGGGGGGACACAGTTTACCTTGTAATATTAAAAATGGCTTAATTTACCGAACCCACTGACCTGCACTGCCAGTTTTACTAAACTACGAGTTCCAACTAACAATGATTGACTGCTCAAAGCTACTTCCTACCTGTGACCAATTATGATTGAAGTCCTTGTGTCTACGTCAACCTGGCTGTTTTATGGTAAATATTAGTTTGCATATTCAGTAGGACGATCTGAACTTCCATCCACACAAAATATAATCAAGTATATGGTAAGTCGCTATGAAAATCAGCCCATTTTAAGGCATTACTACATTGTAAGATCAGCCACATTCCAATTAACTCAATAAAAAAGAAACTAATCGCAAAGAAAAGAAATATGTACCTGCCTCAAGCGACTCAACAAAGCACAAAGATTGGTAGAGTAAGACTGAAAAATTCAATGCTATAGCCGGGATTTGAACTATGGATCTCCCGGTTTTCGTCCAGTTGCTCTTAACCATTAAACTACCATAGCAACATGCCGGTATGACAATGAATTCCGCAAATGACTCGTGTTTTTTTCGGTAAACCGCTACGAGTTCCCATGTACAATGAGATACGTACCTTTTGTGGCGGTCTGCTATGCTATAAGTACTGTATGCACACAACAAGAAAGCTAGAGGGGTATGAAGGGCAGAGGGCTTGAACTATTTATCTGCTCCTGTAGCGGATTTGTTTCCTAGGAAATGAGTGTATGAGAGTGCACATAAGTCACCCATGCTGCCAGATCTAATGTTTGCTGCAGTAAATGCAGCGATAGGTTTTATGTATAGGTGAGTTATGTGACAATACTGACGTATTTAAAGGCGCCTTCCATCCTTGTTCTTACTTGGAAGACGAGCATAAACACCGAGGAGACAGCAGAAGTGATTACATTACACATTACTCTAGCTTGCCTTCTTGTCCTGGGCAAACAGTACCTAAGTCCCAGGCTTTAGAGATATGCCACTTTTAGGATAATTAATGGAAATTAATTGTGCTTGTACACCAGTTGTGTGTAGGGTAAGGTTTGGATAGGTAGAGTCAGACTGAAAAATTCAATGTCATAACCGGGATTTGAAACGCGGATCTCCCGGTCTCCGTCTGGTTATTCTTAACTGGTGACCGCTATGGCAATATGCCAGTATGACATTAAGTTCTCCAACTGACACAAGGTTTGTGTGGCAGGACAGATAATTTCCAAAGCCACAAAGACTTTGCCATATGACCACGATGATAAAGCTAACTTAATTGAAACCATGACCCAGCGATCGACAGAGCAGAGTGTAACATACCAAGCCACCCACACAGACACATTCTCCAATGATTCACTTACCACTCTTCTATTACAATAAATTATTTTTCCTGCATCTATTTTAGGTCCCTACATGGTCAAAATAGGAGTCAGTATGTAGCCTTCCAAGTCTTATCTGTGTAAGCTGCCATCTCGCTAGGTCACATGTTGACAGAGGCCTAGTACTAGGCAAATGAATCTCTAAGTCTAATCGGTGGGTGATCACAGCATCGACCAACGTCCACAAAAGCCTTAGTGCTAGGCAACTCTGCCTCTAACTTCTACACGTGACAAATAGATGGCATTAGAATGCCTCTAGTCTACCTTGACATTATCTGTGGATAGATGGCAACATTTATTTTCACATTTAGTCTTGTGTTAGACATAAAGTGGAACTTTGGGCCGTGGTATTAAATATTCAATTGGAAATTGATCTTGGCGACTGAGAGAAACCAGCAAAAAAGCCCAGTCAGATTGGTCCGTTCAGGGAATTTGAACCCGAGTCCTACCAGGATAAGGATTACTAAGGAGGGGATTCGGCACCGACATCTGCGGTATATGGTGCCTAAGCCCCAAGTGGGGCATCCACGAAGGGAAGGATGAGGCGGGAGGAGACAGAGGGTGGCTGTTCCAAGGAGTCACGACAGCGCCAAGACACCCGCTGACACTTCTGATTTAAAAAAGACCACCAGATGAGTGATGATGTGAAAGGATAACGGAGATGAAGTGGAAGGACAGGAAATTTGGTGAATGTAATTAACCTACCCAGCATTCGCCTAGCGACCCGAGAAAACCGCCGATAAATAGCCATGGGTCAGGTAAGTCGGCCACGGGAACCGAGCACGGACCTCCCGATTGGGCCAGTCCTACCATACGAGGGCCACCGACGTTATCGACTGAGTTATCACTAGATATACTGTTCCGCTTCAGTTCCATTCAATAGTAAAGTGGTGGACAGAAGGTTTGTCGAAGCTGGGTATCCCTTTAAATGAAATTTGCTGAAGAGCACGCATGGTAACACCAAGTAATTTCGACGCACGATTGTGACACGTGATACTGTTAAAGGACGCACCTCCGAGGATATATTCGAGCCCCGCTCTCGGTATCAGCTGTCCTGAATATTCATAAGGCAAAGCAAATCGCGTTAATAAGCGGCAGTGTTACACATTTGCCGCACGCACCTGCGCGTTCCAAATTCAATAACCTGATAATTGACAGAGACTTTATTTCTTGCTGCAGAAACAAAACCCATTATGTACACGTGTCGAATATGTTCCCGTGGGACCACGCACACGCGGTCTCTTTCTGCTCTAGCGTTCCCTTTTTTCATGCCGTGTATATGAAGATTACACCATTGGATTATATCTAACCACCATTTTGGTTTTCAAGTATCTGTTTGATGTTTATACTTCTTGACATATGTAGTTTGAATACTTTGTGAAAGTTCATTGGATTATTATTAATTACAACACGTTTATGATTAATCTTCTCTTGAAAAACAATCTTATAAAAACCTATTGCACGAATATTAAATATTGCAAGATTAAATTATATCCTTTATTTACAAATTTGTTGTCATGGGAAGATGTAGGTTTTAGAAGTTGTACACCAGCTAACAGAGAAAAAGTGAGGTCCGTCGTCTAGTTCGTCAGCCCCCGCATAATGACACCAGCGCTGTTTCCTGATCCTTAGTTTGCAGTGAGCTTATGATAAAGTAGTGCATAACCCGGAGTCAAAGGTATTAGTGGTCTTCACGTGAACATTCCTATGCCGCATATTTTAAGCACACTTCACTTTTGTATAAGTCTATTTCTACTTTCTTTTACCTATACCAAGCAGTAGAGAATAGAATCGTATAGAGTAATTCGACACTGCGACCAGTCTAAATCTATTGTACTATGTCCCAAGTAAACATTCCCTGGAGGAAGGATAAGGCGAAAGTGGACAGAGGCCGGCCGACTCAAGGAGTCACAACAGTGCCGAGAACAGGGTCCCTACAATGACCCGTTGGAAAATCCCCGGTTGGCAGTATAACCAGTATTTCACCCACCGTGCTCCTGAAACGGCCCACTAAGCCAGTTCGGAGACCGCCCTACCGGAGGAGGAAGTGCTTATCAAGAGCATATCACCCTGCCATTCAGCACCGAGACTCCCGCCAGCACTTCTACCAGATGAGAAATGATATGAAATAATGAAGGAAATTTGGGGGATGTAATTTAGCTACCCAGCATTCACCTGGCGGTCTGGGAAAATCCTCAAAAAAATCCATGGGTCAGGTAGGCCGGCAACAGGAATCGAACCCGGGCCTCCCGAATGCCCGCTACAGACGAAACTGCCTAAGCCACCCCGCTCGGTTATAGCAAGTAAGTAGAAGGAAATATTTTATAACTATCCAAAAATTCGATGTTGAAATATTGTTTTCATTTATGGACGCTGTTAAACGGCTATGGCTCGCCACGTGCCTTTCATATTTCAAAGACTGCGTGGAAAAATTAATAGGACATTTTGAAAGAAAATACGTAACGAAACCAAGTTAAAGCTTTATAAATGGACGGTACCTTTACTAGTATACGGTGGCCGCGCCATGGCTGAGTGGTTAGACCGCTTGGCTCTTACCAAGGCGGCCCGGGTTCGATCCCAGGCGACCGCAAAGTGAGGATTGTGATGGAAAAAATGACGCTGGGTCTGGTTTTTTCCGGGTCCTCCGGTTTCCTCCGTCAACTCAATCATTATCTTTCCCATTACTTCAACTCTCGTACTTTTATTTCCAGCGATGGGCTGATCACTCATCCCGGAATCTCTCTGATCAGAAAACCTCTGATTTTCAACCTGTTGCCTAAGGGCCTCGAGGATGCGCGTTTCAGAAGGCCCTAGGATCCACTTAAAGGAAATACAGGAATTCATTCATTCATACTAGCATACGGAAATGAGACTTCGACAATAACTAAAAAGCAACATAGTAAAATACAGGCTTCAGAAATGAAACTCCTAAGAAGTGTTAAAAGAGTGTATAAAGAGTGACCTAAGTGTTATAGAATTGTTAGAAGTGTTTAATAAAATGAAATGTCAACAGATTTCACAGAAAAGTGGAAAGAACATTTGGAAATAATGCCAGTTAGCTGGATTACTAAACAGACAAATACAATATTATCCCAAAGGAAGAAGATCGGTGGGCAGACACAGGAAAGGATGGGTGGAGAACTTTGAAATCAGATCAGGCACTTGATTGCCTATTCCATGAAGTGAAGAAAGAGATCTTAACGAATATTAGTACAATCTTTTTCTCGGATGAGAAAATGTCTAATTATGAACAGAGGTTGCAAACAAGCTCATTAAGTCTGAAGAACTGATTTGGCTAATACATTACTGAACACTCCAGCTTCATCTTCACATTTGGAGATGGTATTTCAACTGGAAATGAAAAGAAATGTTTAGTGTTTAACGCCAGATTTTACTACATATATCACCGCAGGTGATGACGCTGGTGATATATGAGATGAAGATGGAGCACCGGTGTAATGCTGTGGGTGAAACTGGAGATTCCGGAGAAAACCCGCCCCCGTGCCGTGTTGTCCACCACGAATGTCACTTTACGTTCGCCTTGGGTCCAGCCAGACCATCCTGGTGAGAGCCAAGAGATCTCGCCACTCAGCCACGATGCGGGCTAACTTCAGCTGGCTTTGATTGTTTAGAATGCTAACGGAAAGCGTCTATATTTGAAAAGTCAAAGAAGCTTGTAGGTATTTGTTTATTTCTCACATAAAATTAAAGATCAAGGGTGCGATGATAATTAGTGACCAGGCATCGGGAATGTGTGGTGCAATTGCTTATTTTGCATCTTCTTCTTTAAAGTTAGAGAGTGATTACTTTTAAGAGATATAAGTAAAGAAATATGCTTTGAAATACATCTGGGACAAAATATTTTTGTGAACCTTTCGTGAAAGATAAATAGTGTTTTTTATTAACAGGAAAATAAAAAAAACAGTAATTTGCTAAAATAATGTGGAAGCAATAAGCATTCTACACTGCATCAAATTAAAGTACACGTGACCCCTAAACTGTTGTTGTTATCATTATCATTACTATTATAACATTTAATTGACAGTTCTGCAAATTTTATACGGTAAATGGGTAAGCATTCAAGATTTAAGCAGAATGGTAAATAGATCTCTGTTTATCAATTGTACTATTAGAGCTAATATTAATGAGCAAATCGATGCTTAGACATGAAAATCAATAAATGTTCTATATTAGTATTTTACATGCAAATTAAGCATAGTAAACGCAGAGGTTCGTCCAATCCACGATAATAATAACGGAGCACTGCGGACTGCCTTAGAGATTTTGCTGGATCATCCTCTCTGTCGTTTGTTAAGGACGTTGCTAGAGTGGCCACACACCATCTCTGGACTGGCTGTGCTTTAAGCTATTTAAAGAACCCTCCCATGTTTTAACCGGGCTTCAAAAGATATGTCCCATTACCTCATGAGAGGGAATCAAACGAGTCCTAGGTATAATTTAGGTAAACTGTTCACCATTCAGAAATAAGTGGAAGCCAAAGAAGGGGTTTGGTTGAAAATGAGAAGCCACGGTAGTTTACTGGTAGTTTCTAGAGCAGTGTTAACATTCTCCTGAGAAGACACAAACCTGTCTTCCAAACTGGAATGTATGCAATCCTAACTTGTGTATTGTATATTATAAATATGGCAGACAAACTGCTGGAAGTGAGTATTTGCTAGGATGGTCCAGCAGTCTTAAAAGTTTTTGAGGTAGTGAAAACCAGATCCAAATTTTTCTGGTAACGCCAAATGAAGTATTTATACCGGCTGCCTGATCACTCTAGTTTCGATACCTGGGCATGCAGGGGCTAGAAAAACGTTGGACGTTCTGGCAAATAGATTGTGATATGTATTAACTGATAGGCAAGTTAATGAATTAATTTCAGACCAAAGTGTTAAGCAGAGTAAGTTTCCTTTGAATTTAACTAGATATAAACTCAAATATGTTATTGATTTTCGTACAGGGCATTATACACCACATAGACATTTCCACAGATTAGGAGCTGTAAATGTGTGAGGGGAAATGAAATGACCCAAACAAGGTAAAAGAGTGCAAAGCTTTGCCATTTTGAGAAGTAATCCTTTTTTATTATTATTTAATAATACGGCATCCTCCATTGCTTCAATATTTCCAATACTACATGCTATGTCTTCGTTATACATACCTATATACTCTTTAAAATTATCTACGTAATTGTGTACACAGAGCACTGAGGTCATTGTGAGTTCATGGATTCATTTGACCTGTGAAGTCCACAATTCGCTGTTTTGTTATTGTCATTTTGGTTTCAAACCTTAGCTCTGCGTGCGTTACCTAATAACTGTGAGTTGTGTTTCGGTGTTTGTGTGTGTTGTAAAGCTATTTTGGAAGTTATATTTTATCTTCAACTGCCAATTTACTTGTCTTCTGTCTCTGGTATTATTAGAATGTTGCTATTTAAACTTGTTTTATTATCCACAATGCACTGAAACCTATTAATGTATAAAATGTTTGGGAAGTGTATAGTATTTCACTATGAGCTGATCTGGAGTAACTGGCCCTTGTCCTTATTAGATTCCTTGTTTCGGAATCTGAAGATAGGAAACCTAAATATCAAGGAGATGTTGCATTTTTATGGACCATTGGACTTATTTGAAAGTCCAAATTTAGAGGCATAAGGAACTCTTTACGGGCTACATGCAGACTTCGAAAGTGGTCACAAATACTTACCTTCATCAGCTGCATTAACTTTTAGGAGCAAGAAATCTTATCCCAGGACGTGTCTTACATAAGCGAGATGATGCAAGATAGATTGATATACGAGATGTAATATCTGCGTGATTGTAACACTACCACCATCAGGAGGTATACGTTTAGTTCCTACAGTGGATCATCTGCTCAGATCTATTGTACCTATCACCCTAATAAGTGAAGCAACCACAGGATACCACAGTTTGCAGGCGGTAATAGACCGTTTTGTTGGGAGCAATGGAACGGATTTTGATGGAGATGCAGTAAGTAAAATGAAACAAAGGCGTCTTCTTCCAAAAGCTCAAATCTAACACAAAATGCAAGTCCTAATTTTGCTCCGAAACCCAATCTATCATCAGCTGTCGAGAGAGAGCTTCAAAAGGCTGCTGTCCCTAGCAAAACACTAATGTCCAGGAAGCATTTTTTGCCTTGAAGCAAGCATTTGTACCATTTTCCCGGCACTATTTCAAACTGCGACTCGTTATATAGATATGTGTGTTAAGCAGGAGAGAGAGAGCTTTTAGCTCATTGAGGACTCGGGCTATATTGAGAGGGGGTTAACTGAGAAGTGCGTGCTATGTGGAGAACAGTACGTGTGGAACATTGCTTGGTTGAATGCAAAGAGTTATGAAATTGCAGATAAGAAATATGGAAAGAAAACTGGCAACACAGAAATGTACTCATACTAGAGATTCTTACAGTAAAACACGAAAAAATATTAAAAATTGCGGAAGTTTGCGAAGAGAGTAAAAGAAAAATGGTTAAGAAGGGCAAAAACACAACAGCGAGATAGTGAATAAATAGAAGATTAATATGAGCTGAAATAAGGGAAAGTGGTCAGGGAGCCCAACAAATATATAGCCCATAAGCATAGGGTAGCTGACAATATTTGTACTTAAATTAGGAAGAATTAAGAGTGAAATAATGTAATTATAACATATTTTTTTATTATTATTATTATTATTATTATTATTATTATTATTATTATTATTATTATTATTATTATTATTATTATTATTATTATTATTATTATTATTATTATTATTATTATTATTATTATTATTATTATTATTATTATTATTATTATTATTATTATTATTATTATTATTATTATTATTATTATTATTATTATTATTATTATTATTATTATTATTATTATTATTATTATTATTATTATTATTATTATTATTATTATTATTATTATTATTATTATTATTATTATTATTATTATTATTATTATTATTATTATTATTATTATTATTATTATTATTATTATTATTATTATTATTATTATTATTATTATTATTATTATTATTATTATTATTATTATTATTATTATTATTATTATTATTATTATTATTATTATTATTATTATTATTATTATTATTATTATTATTATTATTATTATTATTATTATTATTATTATTATTATTATTATTATTATTATTATTATTATTATTATTATTATTATTATTATTATTATTATTATTATTATTATTATTATTATTATTATTATTATTATTATTATTATTATTATTATTATTATTATTATTATTATTATTATTATTATTATTATTATTATTATTATTATTATTATTATTATTATTATTATTATTATTATTATTACTATTACTATTACTATTACTATTACTATTACTATTACTATTACTATTACTATTACTATTACTATTACTATTACTATTACTATTACTATTACTATTACTATTACTATTACTATTATTATTATTATTATTATTATTATTATTATTATTATTATTATTATTATTATTATTATTATTATTATTATTATTATTATTATTATTATTATTATTATTATTATTATTATTATTATTATTATTATTATTATTATTATTATTATTATTATTATTATTATTATTATTATTATTATTATTATTATTATTATTATTATTTTTATTATTATTATTATTATTATTATTATTATTATTATTATTATTATTATTATTATTATTATTATTATTATTATTATTATTATTATTATTATTATTATTATTATTATTATTACTATTATTATTATTATTATTATTATTATTATTATTATTATTATTATTATTATTATTATTATTATTATTATTATTATTATTATTATTATTATTATTATTATTATTATTATTATTATTATTATTATTATTATTATTTTTATTATTATTATTTTTATTATTATTATTATTATCATCATCATCATCATCATTATTATTATTACTCCGAACCTGGAAGCAAACTAGAAGAAACTGAAGAAAGGTGTGTAAATGTGACGTTTCTATTTCAATTACTGTGCCGAGTATGTGAATACTGAGGTAATAAGTAATTTACATTTGTCGTTCTTTTGTGTATTAAATGCTTACTATGGTTCCCTTATTTACTGGAACTATAGTTACAAATACGCTGGACAACAGTATTTTTCTGATGAACGGTGACAGCGCTCCAGTAAATTGGTTTATTTGAATAAGGTGAAAATGAACTTATGGAATGAGTCTGTGAGTCAAGCTGTTTACAGGTATGGAAAATATTTTAGGAATTTTTTTCATGGCAGCAAATAAAGTATTTCCGCCAGTGTCTGTATCTTTACACAAACATTTAACATTTATTTTGTGAAAAATACTACGTTCCCGACACTGCGAAGGAGCGCTGCAATCAACTGCTATACGTCGTATACAGTTCCAGTCCTGCCAATATTGAATAGCCTCATTTTCACCCCATCTAAATAAAAGTTTCCGGTGTTAATAGAAAATGCGTGGGTAATTTCACGTCACACTGTCATGAGCACCAAGAAATTCTATGCCCCAGCCATTCTAACATCAAATCATAAAATCAAACAAATTGAACCAGCAGTAAAATATATGATTTCTAATTTAGAGAATGTCTAAATGAGCTATCAAGCTAATAAAACATTAAAAAAGAAAATACTATTTTCATAAATGTGATATAAGTTATTTTAATTTTTGTTTTTTCATATTTCACTGTAAGTTTTAATTTGGTTTCACTTGTAGGTTAAGGAAGGGCTGTACCGTGGCATAATGCTGTACCACAATGTTCAAACTGTGTCCACTAATAGTAGATATTACAGCGAACTGTATGATTATGGATCCGACTAACTTAATAGCCCAATCCCCTCCAAGAATTCCTCTAATCACTTATCATTTGAATATATTTATGCCATTGGAGGGTACGATATTTATATCAGATATTATAAACACTTAATCATGCTATGACTCTGCTTTGCTGTATAAATCAAGTAACCACAAATGTTTGACAAGTTTTATGCAATCATTAAATATGAATTTCGGCATTTAGCTGTTTTATAATTTCCTTTATTAGTTAACTATTTGTGCTTATTATCAAAAGCAGACTAAATATAAAGTATATTGTTGCCATCTTCTCAGATGATGTTGAAGCAGCTCACAACTGAAACATATTTGTTGCTTTGCTAGATGGCCCAGTGAAGTTCGAAGCTGATCTAAGCTGCCAAAACACTGATGCATATATTTATTATAATATTTGACATACATCAGTTATCTAGGTATAAAATAATTTACGTTTAATTAGCGGGTTTCTGTATGGTATATGAGTACTGTACTATGCAAATATAATGCATAAAATGGTGCAACTGACTAAACTACATTCTAATTTAGAAGAATTTTCCTTATCAGCGAATGGCTAATTGTTTATGTGTAGTAATTCCTAGTAATAGCTCACTAACATAGATTGGTAGGGACCTGCATTCCATTATTTAAACAGTAACCAGACCTGAAAACTGAACTAATGAGGGGGAGATATTGGTTATGTACTGAACATTACAAAACATTTCATGGTCTAGCCCCGTAGCTCAGTCGGTGGAGCACCTGACAACCAAGATGATTCCCCATCTTCCCCAGAGCCTGGAAGTATGAATGAGAATGTGAATGTGTGCGTGATCTCACGATTAAAAATATCCAAAAGTACCAGCAACCCAACGTCTACGAGTTAACACCTTCGATAGGTTCCAAAGAAGAACGGCCGCCAGCAGTTAAAGGCTGGGTATGAATGGAAGAGGGAAAGGTACGTCTTATTTATTAAATTATTTTTATATGTGTGTACTGGTGAATAAGCTGTTAGTCTATAATTTTATGTTATTTTATGTTAAAATATTCAACGTTAGAGTGTGTTTTGAAACAAGCACGTCTTTGTGGATTGTACAGTTATAATTTAAAGTTAACTTGAGAAATTTTTATGAAATATTATTAAAGGCGGCAACCATTCCCTGATAGGAGAATTGTTCCTTTTGTATCTGAAAGGCAAATAATAACAAGGAATTAAACTACAAAGTATAAAAAATGCTTAACCATCTAAACAAATAAAGATCGCTTATTTCTTTACATTTTGTATGCAGCGCTTTATATAATTATCCTGGGTGTATTAAACAATAGTCCAGAAAATTTATTCCGATTTCTAATATGTGTATAATGTTAATTACACATATATTTTGCTGGTTTATGACACAAAATAATTGACATCAGTGTTATTATACATCTCCATGAAAATGCTGTACACAGCACAACATATGATTACACAGGCTGCAATAAATATGGAAAATCGTATATAGCTGTCGGTTCAGAATTGGCTAAACCTGGGCATGATCTACCCAAGAGAATATTTACGGAAAGTGTGAAAATTGTCCTCTTTTTGCACCTTACAGCTTTTTCCGAGATTAGGTTACCAGACACTCATCTTTCAGGATAAGGGAAAATTTCGTAAAATATCTTAGAAAAAGAGTAAATCTCTCCAAAAAAGTAATAACCGATCACAAGTTAACTGTTAAAAAGTTTATCAATGGGATAATCTACAGGTAGCAATTAAGATGTATCATAGTTCATTAAATTTTGCTTCAAGCTACAATAGTGTATGGCATTTTGCTCAAGATTGTAGTGTGTATTGGGTCGGATTTATACTTTGTTCGAGAAACTTGGAAAAATCAGTTTCCAAAGAAATCCGAAATAGGTTCCGGGTGGGAAGGTGTATATCTCAGGGTATATTTCTTGTTGAATTAAGTCCTTTTCTCTTTCCTATGTTGTTTATTTTGATACTGCGTATATCGTTCCTTATTACCTATTCCCTAGTTCCCTGCACACAAGAGAATAACCGGGTTAGCCTTCTTTAACACACACACAAAAAAACAACTTTCTATACCAGAACTATTAGCTCACTCGTTGGCACTCCCATTTCCTACCTTCGTATTTGATACAATTATCTAGCTACTCCATACGCATACGAACATGTTAAGAGGTACAGCAGATTATAAATTATAAGTTCCATTGTCGCGTTATCTCGAAGGTCCCTCACTCCGTTGGGCTTCGAAGCGACGCTCTGTTGACTTCGCTGTACTCGTCGCTGTTGTGGCTGAGAAGACGCAACTGTCTCAGGGTCCGCCTCGAAGAGTATCTATATCACTACTGAACAATGGAGAAGAGTTGGTTGGACTGGGAATTTGATTTTTCTTAGGGTTCTTGAACAGAAAGTCTTGTAATACTTTTGCATCTGTGTCAAGTTACTCGGATGTCTGTAGGTTTTAGTAATTTGGGCGGCACTTAGGGAATGCATTCTTCACTATATATGCTTGAAGCTTTAAAATATTTATCTTAGTTTGAGCATACCTTAGATAAAAGTATGAACCTTACACTTCTCTGGATGCAAATTTCTAAACCTCGCTTGATGCTGCTACGGCTAAGCACTTCTCCCTACCCTAGACTTCGCCAGACGGACTCGATTCCAATCCAACACTGCCCTTTTCCAAATTCCCCAGAAACGGTAAACTCCTTTCTTTGGCTAAACAAAAGGGAAGGCTAATAACACTTATGGCTATACTAAGGGTTAAGCAACAGCTGAAGTTGTTCCTTTACATGCGCTGAAACCTAGCAGACATCTCTGTGAAACTAAGCTTATGTATTTTATTGTCTATACCAGGTTTTATACAGGATATCTTCTTACAAATACTATTATAAAAATCATAGATATTTGCTATTGAATTACTGTTTACATAATAGTAACTAATTCTTGAATTAATACCACATAATAATATGTACATTAAAAGGCCGGCGGAAATATCGCTACTATTGTATTACGTTTACGTTTAATGCATTACTATTGTATGACTATTATATCGCTTAGCTATTGTATTACGTTTCCAGTTCGTTTCTTACCTTTCATTACCTAGAAGTATAGAGTTCAACTTTTCTTTTGCTGGCCATTCGATTTTTATTTCCATCTTCATAATTTTATATTTCATTTTCGTTTAGTAAATTCATCACCTTTATTCCTCTATCCTACTTCTTTACTTGTATAGACGGATAATACTGCTTCAAATACCTGAGTTAATACTTTATTTAAATGTTCTGTATTTATGAACCTGAAGCTTTCTGGGTAATTAGCAAACCATATACTCTAGAACCTCATTACACATCAAACCAAAGAGGAACAGCAAACCAGATGGAAATATATCTCCGGTCAAATATTATGTAAAGGCATATAGTACCCAATAAAACCCTCACTAATCACTGGTTCAATAAACTGGGAGTGGAATCAGCAAGCTCGTAGTATTTTTAGATGGGCATGAGTTCGTATTTCATACGGGATGTTCTGTGGACACCCTTTTGAGGATATCAACTGCAGACATTGTGAGCAACGTGAAGAAACCACCAGTCATTCACTATTAGTTGGGAAGTTGCTGTGAAGAAGAGGACACCTTCTCTTTGGGGCCACAACCTGGATAAAATTAAAGATTCTGTCTCAGGAAAGGTAGCACTGGAGTCAACAAACACAAGGAATTTGAATTCCAATAAAATAGAAAATAGGAATTTCAGAGCCTCCTATCTAATCCACACACATATACAGTACTGCTAAATACCTTTTATTCTAATAATTGCTTTTTGAACTATTTTAAACTATTTTTCGATGCATATGATAGTTTATTATATGGTATCTTAAATATTACTAAATAGTGAGACTCTTTGCACGTGGTATGATATTGATTTTGTTTTATTTTCTATATTATTGTAAAATGCAAATCTATAACATAATCTTTCACTGTTCGTTAACAATCGTAACATTAGTGAACAGTGAATTAGTGTATAAGAGGAACAACACTGCAAAATATCAAACCTCAGTCCTTTTTGCTTCACTACATTTATGAAAATTAATAAAATCGTCATTTTAGAACAACAGTCTCAAAATTTTAGCATGATGTTAGGTGAAAGGGCTGCTACTTTTTAATAGGCACCTATATGCCTACTGGCTTTCTCTCCAGCTTGTGAACACTATTAAATTCTTTAGTAGTTTTATTGAAAATTTTCACTCCTTTCAGCTTCCTTCCTTTGGTTTCAAAGGAAGTGGGCGCGGCCAGCAGCAGTCCAAGTGGTAGACGTGATTATTTGATAATGCAGTTAGCTGCATTGCCAACTATTGCAGTAGTTCTGCTGCTACCCGCAACATGAAGAATAAGCGTCCTAAACGGCGCTGATGTTAATCGGTGTTTTTATTTTCCTTGTCAGTATGACACATAGCGGAAGTATTGTAATCCAAATAAAAATGTGAAGTCAGATTTCACTTTAAGTGCATTTTTTAGGTCCCATTCCCCCCCCCCCCCCCAGAGTCGCTTTAAGTTACAGATTACTGTTTCCTTTTTCGCCTGTCTGTATAGTAAAGCGCATATTTAAAAAAGGTTTATTAAATGCCAACTTAGTATCTATCTTCAGACCGCATTCGGAAATTCTGCGACCCGTCCCTGGAGGCTGGCTATTATTTGGTAGGCTTCTTCATCCGGTGACCACTTGTGCTTAGCCACTGTGTCGAACTGGCTGTGAAAGACTTCGAAAGTTGTTGCGCCGTCGTATTTACGAGGTTTGATGAGTTCCCACAACTGCAGTGACGCACCTTTGCCTATTATGTTTCCATCCTAATATGCCTTATTCCTTTAGCAGTCAGTGTAACAACCACCTCGTATTGGTTTACAGTACATTGTGTGCATCTAGCAGTGTGTTTGTATGCCTGATTAGGTTCATACCATATTACCTCCTAGTGGGATGGGATGAAAGAAGGAAATTGGAATTTAAAAACATACTGTTATTGTAGCTCTGCATCTAGAAGGTTATCCTAGTAGCACAATAGCAAGAAACTTTGGCGTAGCCCAATCTACAGCGGTGTTTACATTAAAGCGGTTCAAACAAACTGATGCCAATGCAAGTATTTCTCGATCTGGTAACCCCAAATGGCATCATGTGTGCAGAGTAAACGTCACAGAACTCAAAGAGCACCTGAAATTCACGAGGAAGTTCATACTATTCCAACAGTTCCAACCACTGTCACAATCGTGCAACTTCACCTTCGTGAACAAGGTTTAAAGGGGTAAAATTATCCAAAAACCTTTATTACGCAAAAAAGTGCAAAAGATTACAAGGACACATCAACATAAATCCTGGAGCGTTCAACAATGGTCCAAGGACGAGTCTCAGTTTTAAGTAATTAGATAGCAGCTACAAAGTTTCTTGGTCGACTTCATGGACAACGCATAAAGAGTCAATGTACCTGGTCAAAGGTGAAGCATGGTGCGAGGTCATTTATGGTGTGGGGATGTTCTACAGGTGATAACAGTTGTGATCTAGTGAGAATTAATGAAACATTTAGGAAGTTATGATATCACAGGATACTGATCAAATCTGCTGATCTACCTGGCAAGAGACCTATTGGTCGTGGATTTATTCATCATTGGGACAATGATCCGAAACAGGATCCTAAGTTATGCAGAGCCATATCAATAGAAAACCACAATTTTGGGATTTGGATAATATTATTTGGCCAAGTCGATCACCTTATTTAAATCCCATTGGAATTTTATGGGACGAACTTACCAGAGAAGTGACAAAACTGAGGTCATCTATGTGGAAGAGCTGTGGAATAATTTACAGACATGTTGGTCCGCAATATCTGCAAAAGCACTACACAATCTTATCTCCAGAATGCCAATGGTTCGTGCAGCGGTTCTGAGAGCAAACGACCGATACTTTGAAGAGGTTAAAATCTACGCCATATTATAATACAAGAGAGAGAGATAATATTCATTTAGTTATATGTTTAATTTTTATGAAGTATTTGACCATTGAAATAAAGTATTTAGCTTTTTTCATAGTTGATCGAAAAAATTTGACCGGCAGTGTATATACTTTAAAATGTATAGAAATTGTAAAATTTTTATTTTTGACTGAAGTCTTTTATTTATGTATATATTGTCACCGTATGGCATTGTTAAGCTGCAGCCGCAAGCTGCAGCCGGTTGCGTGGGCGGGAGAGAAAAAGACAGAGAGAGGCTCCAGAACGTTCCGTCCAGTGCTGTTGCCCAGAAATGTCTCAGAAAGTCTGCGGCATTCTAGAAACAATGGCTGGGGGTATAAATACCAAGCAAAGTTATAGAAGCGGCTGTTGTTGTTGGTTATTTCGACAGTCGACGACTGAAGTGTACCGCAGTGATTTCGTCTCCTGCAGCAAAGCACTGAGTCAACCTTGAAGACAGCTCATTTTCAATATCACGTCGTTTTACTGCAGCAAAAGTAGTTTTAGATTTCTGCAAGCCGGATTTCCGAATATACGTAACCCATTATAAGTCTGAGTTGTTCATTACACTGTCATCGTTTTCCTATTCTTTAAATACTAGAGTTATTCATTTGTTTTTTGTTCAATAAATAGGGAATGGAGTAGCAATAAAGCGAGTATGTTTTAAATACTTGACTATACTTCTTTTCTGCTTTGTCTTCTTCACAGTAACCCAAGTTGACGCCTATGGTATTCAGGATCTCCCACCTAACTCTGCGACCTCAAATATCTCCGAAATGAAACAAAATATGAACATTCAAATTGGCCAGAAATGTACACATGTGAGGGGCTCACACAATCAGAAGGTATGCACAATTCATAAAGGTAAAGAAATAACACTTGCAACACCAAGGTGCGTTTATTTAAATGGAACGAGTATGCTTATTCCAGCAAAATGAAAACTAGAACTACAATTAATGATAACAGACTTGGTTTTACGTTTCTGAACTTCACACGTTCTGAAATACGTGGCTGTTAGAAGATGGCAATGGCGCCACCGTTTCTGGTATAATGTGACGCATGTACTTCTGTGTTCAGAGCAGTGGTTGCTTGCAGTGTCCTGTAGCCTGCTGTAAACAAACCGATATCAGCTCGGCACTTACTAGCTTCAATGTACTAGTGTCTCCCCATCTGCTCTGCTGTCATAATGTAACGCAATTCACGCACGTTTTGAATATTGCTTCCATATTGGCACATTAAACCGTGTTTTGGTGTGACGTGTAAGAGTTGCAGTCATCTAGTCGATATGTCGGCTTTCAGTAACGAAGAAAACCTGGATAAGATTTCACTTCATTGTGAATGTCGCAGAAAGGCAATCGCAGCTGTGGAATTGTACGCTAAACCCTACCCAGATCGACAGTGTCCTGCACCTCGTGCCATTGCCAAAATCTGCACGAAACTTAGGAAAACAGGAAACTGTGCCCCATAAAGCGACAACGTATAAATACAGCGACTGGCACTGGAAACGAAATTGCTGCTCTGGCTGATGTAGTGTATAATCCTGAGGTGAGTGTCCGACAGAAATGCACGAGGTTCTGAAATAAGCCGCAGTAGTGTGAGCAGAATTTTGCAAAGTCATCGGTTTCATCCGTCACATATTTTACTGCAGAAGGAATTGTATGGGAATGACTTTGAATCCCGCACCGTATTCTGTCGTTTTGCACTTCAACAGTTGCAAAGTAATCCAGCATTCCTAAGTAATACGCTGTCTTCGGACGAAGATTCATTTACAAAAGCTGATCATGTGAATCTACGGAACATGCACTACTGGTCTTTGCAAAATCCCCACTGGATTCGCCAAGTTGCTCATCAACGACAGTGGAGTGTCTATGTTTTGTGCGGTATGATTAGTAAACGTATTTTAGTTCCCTATTTTTATCAGGGGTCATTCAACGGACACCCATATGCATCATTTCTGCAACACACTGTGCAATTCCTCATGGAGGATGAGGGATTCGAAACGCATCTATCAATATGGTTCCAGCATGTTGGATGTCCCGCACATTATGCACAAGTTTCCAGAGACGTTGTGGATGTGAAGTTTTGAAATAGGGGGATAGGACGAGGAGGTCGTGTGTGATGGCCAGCTCCGTCCCCAGACCTGACACCATAGACTTCTTTCTCTGGGGCACAGTGAAAGATAATGTGTGTCGCGAACCACCAACGACAGTAAAGGATATGGAACATCGTATTAATGCGGCGTTTGCAGCAGTATCTGCAGAAACACTGCAATCCGTGCAATACTCTCGTCACCAGGTTTCAAAAGTATATTGACGCAAACGGAGGGCACTTCGAAAATATGTTG
Organism: Mantis religiosa; assembly: GCA_030765055.1. NCBI lineage: Eukaryota > Metazoa > Arthropoda > Insecta > Mantodea > Mantidae > Mantis > Mantis religiosa. The sequence continues at coordinate 239,875,477 of CM060948.1, read as the reverse complement.
AAGTGGTACGGTTTCATCGGACAAGACGCTATTGGTAATTTGTGGGTGTATTTTCTATGTCAGATGTAATGCATAACAATAAAGTTTCTGAGAGCAATAGGTCACTAGTAAATGTGTTTATAAAAGTAGAACCAAGTGTGTTAACACCATTTGTAGTTCTAAATGTAATTATTTTGTTAGAATAAACATGCATGTCCCATTAAACAAAACGAAAGTTTGTGTTGGAATAACTATTTGTTTACTTTTATGGAACTTGCATAGCTTCTTATTGTGTGAGCCTCTGACTTAGGTACATACATGACCAATTGGAATTTTCATATATATATGCGAGGGCTGTTCAATAAAGAATGATCACATTCCTTTTTGACAACGTACTTTACCTACTCATCCACATAATTTTGATGGTCCCTCTCAAAATAGTCTCCCCTGAATGCGATGCCCTTATCCCAGGGTTTCTGCAAGTTTTCAAAGATATGCTGGAACCCATGTTTTGAGAGATCCTTTAAAATCGCCTCCGCAGCCTTCACCACTGCTTCTGATGATGGATAATGACTACCAAGAAGGCGTTTCTTCAAGTTAGGGAGTAGAAAAAAGTCACGAGGAGCTAAATTAGGACTATAGGAAGGGTGAGAGATGCACTTCACGTTGATTTGTGCATGATATTCAGCAACCACATTGCCAATATGCGGCCGCACATTATCGTGGTGCAGCATCCAGCCTGCTTCACGGAAATGTGGTCTTTTGCGCCTTATATGGACTTGCAATATTTTCAGGACATCCCTGTGGTTTGTCCAGTTACTGATATGATGGAGGTACAACATGCTGATAAACCATTCCATGAATATCAAAGAATGAGATGACAAAAACTTTCCCAGCAGAAGCAACTTTTGCATTTTTGCTTTTCTTGGGGTATGGTGCCGAAGGACATTTCCACACTGAGGTTTGCTGTTGGTTCTCAGGATCAAAATGATGTAGCCAAGTTTCATCTACAGTGATTACGTTTGAAAGAAACTCCGGATCTTCCTCTAATATTCATTTAACTGCATGCAGGCCTGCATGTGAATTATTTTTTGTTCGGGAATCAACAGTCTTGGAAACCATCGCGCACAAACACGTCTCATGTGTAATGTTTCCGTCACCAACGTGTGAGTGACACCCAATGAAATGTTGAGTAATTCAGAAAGTGATCTTACGTTAATTCGTCGATCCTCTTTCACAATAGCAGCAGCAGTGTTGATTTTTCTTCCTTAAGAGCACTAACTGGAGAACCGGGTCCAACTTCCTTTGAAATTGATTGTCTCCCCTCTTTAAACATCTTAAAGCACCTTCGAGCTGTGCTGTAGGGAAGAACGGACTCTCCATAGGCCTCCTGTAACATTGTATAGGCCTCAAATGAAGATTTGTTGAGACGAAAGCAGAATTTCCAAGTCGCATATTGTTCTCGCGTGTTACCTCTATTGCAGCAGTAGGCGATACTGAACAGTTCCGAACTTACCTGGTTCTCACAGGCGGAAACAAGGAGAACCAACAATGAAATTACTACGGAGTGTTTGCTTCATCTTAAGCTAACAGACTATAATAAGTCTGAATTTTAGAGCGAAGAATTATGACCGTAAAAATATTATGGTAATTCTTTAATGAACAGCCCTCGTATATATATAATTTTGGAGATATTTGAGGTCGTAGAGTTAGGTAGGATAACTCGTATACACGCCAAGACTTTATGGTGGAATGGAGAACAACATCGGTAACGAAATCGTCAGCGTATCTTATATAGGTCTTTACACTAATAACAAATACAAGAAATATAGTAGAATAAGGGAAATAAATAAAAAGCTTATACCCTTAAGGGTATATTATAGCACCGACATTAAAATTATCGCTATTCCAAATACCAATGTTGAAAGTTAACAACTGGTGTGACAGCCCTAAGAGGGCCAAGGCCTACCAACCCGACTGCCGGCCTCACACCCATTACGCACGGCAGAGGTTGGCGATCGTCCAGCCGATACGGGGAGGAGACGTGCTCAGCAAGTCGGCATCCCCCAGCCGGAACGTTGGATTTCGTGACCAGGGCCGCTTACCCAGCGTAAGTCACTCACTTTCCTCAGGATGCTGAGTGGGTACCGGTCCTATACCCGGGATCTAAAATCCCCACCACATGGGTGGGATCGAACCCATGACGCTTTCCGTGGCTAGGGACCAGCGCATGCTGGCTCAGCTCGCTACGCCACGGCGCAAGACAAATAACAATGTATTTTACAGAAATAGCCAACTGATACAACTATTGCAATCTATGACGAGCAGGTGAAAGCGAAAAAAGAAATTTAGAACAGCCTGTTTCATATTGTCGCAGAGGTCCTATATTTAGCAGGAAGATATTGGCCAAAATACTAACTCAGTCACCTTCATTAACTGCCAAACTAGCATAGTTAATAGTAGTATAGGACAGTCTCCATGCTTTGGATAGTTAGCATGATAGGTTTCAAATCCAAAGACCATTTGTGCGATTTGCTGCTGAATGAGAATATTTATTTAACCGAAATATTCCTCAGGTACCCTTTAGTCTCGATGTGTAAATGCGGGTGTATGTGCACTTCAACTTAATGTTACTCAACTTTAAAAGGAGTGAAGCTCTTTGTTAACGAGCAATTATTTCAAAACTGAAATGTTTAAGGAGAATATAAATGTAGTAAACAAGATCATTCTGTGAATTAAAGGTATTAGAAAGTGCTGAATTTAAAAGTTATGCGGCCAATTTATAGGTATATTGATAAGATTTACGACGTAATGGAAACCCACTCATAGGAATAACGAGAGCGGAAATGAAGTATAGTGCGATCCATATAAACCTGAACCATTTCATTAGGCAATAATTTCCCTCTGAAAGCTCGTAGAATGTATACATTTGTTTTAAGGATCGCAGTGGCTCTGGCAGAATTGACGACACTGACAATTAACAGTTCTTTGATAAGACTGTAAACCCTGAAGTTTATATGGGTATCTTCAATACATTTGTGGAAGAGCTGGATGATATCGAATTGAGAGAAGGTTATTTCCAGCAAGATGGAGCAACATACCATACATTTAATGACACCATGGAGTTTGTAACCAGCTTCTTTGATAATCGAATAATCTCAAAGGTCTGTGTCTCCCACGATTCCCTGAGCTAACCTCTCCGGATCTTTTATCTAGTGGGGGTATCTTAAAACTATAGTGTACAAGAATAGGCCACGGACATTTTATGTTCTCAATGTATCCATTCGAATTGTAATAGGTAACATTGGCGAGGATACTCTCCGTAAAACTTCAGAGAATATGGCGAGACGAGTGCAGACATGTATAGATGCTGGTGAATGACACTTCCAACATTTTCTCTGAGATGTAAATAGTGTAATATAATCTCGCAGTTGTGTATTATATTCTCCCAAAGTTGCACATGTGTCCTATTATTGGTTCAAAAGTTATGGCGTAAAAGTTACTTTCGCCCTTAACATCAAGCGACTTTTATTCAAGACATTTATTTCTATAGCGCTTAGTTTCGTAGAATTATACTGTCCCAAGTTAAATGTTCCATCGTCTATATAACCTTGTAGCAGTCAAATGAAATTTACTGGGTACTTTAATATCTGAGTTGTACTTGTTATCTATTTTTTATTTGTTCCATTTAAACCCCGCCTTTAACTCCAATGGTTATATCGGCTGCCGTTCTCCTTTGGAACACGTTGAAGGCGTTAACTCGTAATCGTTAGGTTTTAATCATTAAATCACGCACACATTTACACTCTCATTCATACTTCCAGACTCTGGGGAAGATGAGGAATTATCTTGGTCGGAGAAAAATCCCCAACCCACCGCCAGGAATCAAACCCGGGTCCCCTAGCACGGCAGGCAAGTGTTCTACCAACTGAGCTACGGGGCCAGCCTGTTATCTATTGGCACAAATTATAAATTATCTTTGGAAACATTACTATAGGGCTTTTCTAAATTAATAAATATCATTCCTTCATTTTTTTAATTCTTCTCTCCATTTTTACAAGGAGCTTTCTTAAACTGAAGTTTTGATCAACTGTCTATCTTTCACTGGAAATTCCACAGTTTTTCTATGCTATGGTATTGTTTTTCTAATTGCTCTTTAGTTATTTAAAAGGCATTTCAAAATATATTTAATTATAAATATTTCTCAATGAATTTCTGTCACCTATTTCATTTCTGATACATGGAGTCAATGGAGATATATGGAGTCCTGCTTCCATGTAAAACAGTTTTGCATAACTTAGTTAATAGCAGTATTAATTTGTATCTTCCATATTTCATGAGTTTCAAAATTTGTAGTTTTTCTGGTCCTTCCAAGAAGTACATGATATTACATATCGTTTTCTGCAAATCCAAATTACACCATATCATTAAAACTCTCATTTTCTTTAAATTCTGCTGGGTTTCATTTAGTAATTGTTTATAATACTGTACCCATTAAACCTAAGTAGATTTTCTTGTCATTATACCTTTACATTCCTGCTTAAGACTATGTTTCTGCTGAGTGTCTAAATGGTAAACGTCTATTAACTTTGGCACATAGATGTTATTTGCATGATCATTAAAGTGTAGAGGTTGAGTTTTCTAGACGTCCTGTCAGTTCTGAGTGCTATTTGTGTAAGTTTATATTACTGGCGGAATATAACAGAGAAAATTGTTTGCACTAAAGTGTGGAGACTGTTGAAAGACCTAATTTATTACCAACGCTTCTCGTTGTAGCGTTAGGCGTTTCCGAAGCATCCACTGTTACATGCATATTCCCTCAGGTTGAAATGTTATTCAGCGTCTTTTTAATTTATGCGAGTGCAGGGGACATCGTAGAGTGCGGTTTAGTTACGAGCAGCAACTGTCTGTTTTCTTTGTTATAGTATGTATGAAAACCAACACATATATCCAAACAAAGAGAGCTATTAGCTAGTTTAGCTTTCTTAGTGCTTGCATTACTTACCTATATCAAGAGTGAAGTACTTACTGCACTCCACCGAAAATTCCAGAAAGGCATTACCTAAACAAGAATTATTTTTAGAAAAATAGTTCTGTGTGTATTGTTGCAACCATGGTTGTAAGGGAGGTGAAGAATTTACAATCCTAAGCCACAACTAGGTACTTAGCTACTGGAAGGATTAGGGAAATCATATGGTAGAGCTAATTGGTAGGGGTTGAGGACATGAGAAGGGTTAGAGGTAACACCTAATGTCAAACCACATTAACAAATATATTCCATAATTCGGTAGAGCAGAACAAGGCAATCCCTCATCTTGAAGAGGTCAGAGGTGCAATTGAAATATCATAGGAATTATAACATAGTAAACTATACCTATGGTTCAGGGTTGCGTAGGTGTCTGACCAAGCTACTATATGAAGGGTGTAGTCTAGTGTTGATCCTCTTTCTTCCTGTTTCGAATTGAACGTACAACAACCGAATTCTGTGATGAGACCTGACTTCGTCCATAGACTTTATGGTAAGACAGGCGGATTTATTAATCATCCTACGTACTGACTTTTTATCATTTAAATAGAAACCCACCAAAAGGCCAACAATTAATAAGTCGACATTTCTCATGATCGTGGGGTCATTTTGGTGGTTTCCATGCTAAATTCCCACTTCCTTCTTGGTCCTTAGTACTTCCTAGTTCCTAGTATTGCACCATCTTGTACAATCACTGTTTACATGAGTTGCCTAATCTCTCTTTTTTGACAAAGAAGGAAGTATCCAACAGTTCAATGACTCTATCTCTTCATCCAGCGATGTGAATCAACTGATTCACACAGACGTATTCAAACTTGCAATACAAGAAATGAAATGTTCATTTCCAATAATTAGAATTCTTTCCGAAACTTGCTCAGATCATATACGCAAAAGTATGTTAGTGGGCAGCATAAACAAAAAACAAATATTGATGATATATCAAATTTGATACATAGGTTAAGAAAACTTCAGGCATGCAACACGAAGGTTTTCAACATAACCAGAATCTAAAGTACCTTCATGTTGAAACATTTTCTTATACTTTCAGAATACTGCTACTTCATTGATCCTCATGAAAAATAAAAACGTATCATGAAATTGTGTGAAGTCCCATTTATTCTGAATAGCGTTTGTATAAACAGTAGATAAACAAAAGCTAGACAAAATCACGCTACATAAAAACATGCAGAACTAGTTTAGTATACAATTCACGTCAAAAAATATGGCATTAACAATTTCCAAGATATTTTTTTTTATTGGTTGGATTTTCAAATACCTTTCTTTTTTCAAGTGTCGTTTGCTCTTCGTTTTTCTCAAAGTCACGTTAAGAGTTTTGATCTTCAATGCCATCATTTAGTCAACCTGCTTTTTGAAAATCTAGTCTATAGGTACTTCTTATAATAATAACCCATGGCGCGACAGCCAAGGCCTACCAACCAGACTGCCGGCCTCACGCCCACTTACGCACGTCAGAGGTGGACGATCGTCCTACCGATACGGGGAGGAGATGTGGTCAGCATCTCGGAATCCCCCAGCCGGAATGTTGGTTTCCGTGACCAGGGCCGCTTAACTAGCGTAAGCTCCTCACTTTCCTCACGATGCTGAGTGGGCACAAGTCCTATACCCTGGACTTAAAATCCGCACCTCCAGGGGTGGGATCAAACAAGGGTCGCATTCCATAGCAGGGGACCAAAGCATGATGCCTTAGCCCACTACGCCACGACGCAGGACATAGATACTTCTTATATCTAAAACAAATGTGCACATGTATAATAATGGTTTATCCTTATTAACGAGAACGGTCAACAAGAATGATTTTTGTAAGATTGAATAGTGAAAGCTATGTGAACCTAATGTAAAAAGATTTTATTATACAACCGTTCAAACAGTTCATTTACATAGCTCCCATTTGGTTTCCGGGGTCAAACCTCAGGTCCCTGGTTTATCGCTCTATTATCGGGGGAACAGAAGACTAACTTTCCTTACTTAAGCTTATCGTTAGTTGCGGAATAGAAATTTCCACTTGATTTCTTTACAAAAGAATTGAATTCTTTTAATGGAAGTAAGGTTGGTATACACTTGAAGTAAGTAGCTCAGAGAATCATCTTCTAATTGCTGTACTTTGAGAAGGAGAGGCTTTTTATATTCCAACTTCCATTTCTGAAAGAGACCGAGATTCTTTTGTTTGGCTCTCAGACCGTGAACAATATCCACAGTTTCCAATATCAAGAGTCAAATGGAACTGAGAAAGAAATACGCACAGAAGCCAAAGCGAAGAAAAATACGTTTCTTTGCAAGTACAAATTCTATTATTTAGTTTTTTTGTACAGGAGCCATAGAAATATTAAATATTTCTACATCGGTGTATTAATGCTTCATTTAAAGTTTCCTAACTAGCACCCCTTAAGACTGAATTGGTCGAGAGTCATTAAGAGTTCGTTCAAAGTAGAAGAGGAATACATGGTTTGTTAGCACTAGGAGTGAGAAAGATGTATAATTCTGTGGTCTCCGTGATTCGCTGTCGAGGGTTAGACCTATGGCTATCTTATTTATTTATTATAAGCAATGTTACAGCAAATTTCCAAATCATCCACCAATTTGGAAATCAAAAATTGGGTACGGAATTTGGCAAGAAAATTTAATAATTTACCTACCAGCAAATAAATCTTGCACTGCTTTTGCGTTGTACATTGCGATCCATATAAACCTGAACCATTTTAATAGGCCGTAACTTTTGATCCAATTATAGGACACACGTGCAACTTTGGGAGAATATAATACACAACTGGGAGATTACATTACACTATTTACATCTCAGAGAAAATGTTGGAAGTGTCCTCCACCAGCATCTATACATGTTTGCACTCGTCTCGCCATATTCTCTGAAGTTTTGCGGAGAGTATCATCGCCAATGTTACTTATTACAATTCAAATGGATTCCTTGAGAACATCAATTGTCCGTGGCCTATTCTTGTGCACTATAGTTTTAAGATACCCCCACAAGAAAAAAGATCTGGAGAGGTTAGCTCAGGGAATCGTGGGGGCTACAGACCTTTGAGATTATTCGATTATCAAAGAATCTGGCTACAAACTCCATGGTGTCATTAAATGTATGGTATGTTGCTCCATCTTGCTGGAAATAACCTTCTCTCAATTCGATATCATCCAGCTCTTCCACAAATGTATTGAAGATACCCATATAAACTTCAGGGTTTACAGTCGTATCAAAGAACTGTTAATTGTCAGTGTCGTCAATTCTGCCAGAGCCACGGAGACCGTTAAAACAAATTTAAACATTGTACGAGCTTTCAGAGGGAAATTATTGCCTAATACAATGGTTCAGGTTTATATGGATCGCACTAGACTTCATTTCCGCTCTCGTTATTCCTATGAGTGGGTTTCCATTACGTCGTAAATCTTATCAATATACCCATAAATTTGCAGCCTATCTTTTAAATTCAGCCCTTTCTAATACCTTTAATTCACAGAATGATCTTGTTTACTCCATTCATATTCTTCTTTAACATTTCAGTTTTGAAATAATTGCTCGTTAACAAAGAGCTTCAGTCCTTTTAAAGTTGAGTAACATTAAATTCACATGCACTTACACACGCATTCACACATCGAGACTAAAGGGAACCTGGGGAATATTTCGGTTAAAGAAATATTCTCATTCAGCCGCAAATCGCACTTACGGTCTTTGGATTTGAAACCTATCATGCTAACTATCCAAAGCATGGGGACTGTCCTCTACTACTATTAACTATGCTAGTTTGGCAGTTAATGAAGGCGACTGAGTTAGTATTTTGGCCAATATCTTCCTGCTAAATATAGGATCTCTGTGATAATATGAAACCGGCTCTATACCTAATTCTAGTTTATATCTTATATTTGTTCTTCTTATAAATATCTATATAAAATACCGATGACTACGTTACCGACGTTGTTCTCCAACATACCATGAAGTCTTGGCATGTATACCCCCCTAACTCTGTCGACCTCTAATATCTCTGAAATGAAAGAAACTATGAACATTTCAATTGGCCATGAATCATATGAATCATATCAGGGCTCACGCAGTGAGAAGGTGTACGCAATACATAAAGGTAAACAAATAGTTATTCAGACAGCAATTTGCTTTTCTAATGGTACATGTAGTTTATTCTAGCAATAAAATAACTAGAGCTACAATTAGTGATAACACACTTTGTTCCACTTTTCTAAACACATTTACTAATGGCTTATGGCCCTCAGGAACTTTATTATAGTGTATTATATCAGGAATGGAAAATGCACCCACAAATCACCAGTAGCGTCTTGACCGATGAAACCGCGGCACTTCAACAGATGTTCGATGTTACGTTTGCATCAATCCACTTTTGGAATCTGGTAATAAGAGAGTGTTGCACGGATTATAGTGTTTCTAAATATATTGCCACGTACGCCGCAGTAATACGATGTTGCATATCCTTTACTGACGTTGACGGTTCTTGATACACTCTATCTTCCACTGTGCCCCAGAGAAAGTAGTCTAAAGGCGTCAAGACTGGGGATGGAGCTGGCCATCACACACGACCTCCTCCTCCTATCCACCTATTTGAAAACTTCACATACACAACGTCTCTGGAAACTTGTTCATAATGTGCGGGACATCCATCATGCTGAAACCATATTGATAGATGCGTTTCGACTCCCTCATCCTCCATAAGGAATTGTATAATGTGTTGCAGAAATGATGCATATGGGTGTCCTTTGAATGATCCCTGATAAAAATAGGGAAATAAATACGATTACTAATCATACCACACCAAACATAGACACTCCACTGTCGTTGATGAGCAACTTGGCGAATCCAGTGAGGATTTTGCACACACCAGTAATGCATGTTCCGCAGATTCACATGATCAGTTTTTGTAAATGAATCTTCGTCGGAAAACAGCGTATTACTTAGGAATGCCGGTGCGGGATTGAAAGTCATTCCCATACAATTCCTTCTGCAGTAAAATATGTGACGGATGAAACCGATGACTATGCAAAATTCTACTCACACTACTGCGGCTTATTCCAGAACCTCGAACAATCTGTCGGACACTCACCTCAGGATTATGCACTACAGCAGCCAGAACAGCAATTTCGTTTCCAGTGCCAGTCGCTGTCTTTGTACGTTGTCGCTTTATGGGAGCACAGTTTCGTTTTTCCTTACGTTTCGTGCAGATGTTGGCAATGGTACGAGGCGGACACCGTGATCTGGGTAGCGTTTAGCATACAATTCCACGGCTGCCGTTGCATTTCTGCGACATTCGCCGTAAACTAAAATACATCCAGGTTTTCTTCGTCACTTCTTCCTTACTGAAGGCAACTGTTACATGCCACAACAAAACATGGCTTAATATATCAATATGGAAAGCAATATCCGAAACATACGTGAATTACCTACGTTACATTATGACATTAGGCGAAATGGGGAGACACTAGTACACTGGAGCTAGAGTGTGCCGAGCTGATATAGGTTTGTTTACAGCAAGCTACCGGCCAGTGCTAGCAACCCCTGTCTTGAGCACAGAATTACCTGTGCTGCATTACGTCAGAAAGGGTGGAGTCATTACCATCCTCTAACAGCCACGTATTTCAGAACGCATGGTGTTTAGAAACGTGAAACCAAGTGTTTATCATTAACTGCAGCTCTTGTTTACAGTTTGCTAGAATAAGCATACATGTTCCATTAAAACAAACGCAACTTGGTCTTGGAAGTTTTATTTGTTTACGGTTATGGATTGCGTATACCTTCTCATTGTATGAGCCGCTGACATAGGTACTTTTCTGGTCAATTGGGATTTTCATATTATGTTTCATTTCGGAGATATTTGCGGTAGCAGAATTAGGTGGGACATCCTGCATACCACGGATAAGTGTCAACATGGGTTACTGTAAAGAAGACAAAAGAGAAAAGAAGCATATTCAAACATTTAAAGTATACTTGCTTTATTGTCACTCCATGCCAGGGGCAGCTGGTGGCTCTGAAAATCGGTGATTCACAAATTTATCCATGCAATTTAATTTTTTTAAAGTAACCAACGGTTGTTTAAGCCTACCACTATAGACTGCTGTGTACACAAGTTAACGGTAATTCACAGCGTATAACACAACATGCGTATTTCAGAAACACTCTAGAGCATAACACTCTTCTATTTATGCAGCTAAAAATGGACTTGACATCTCTTCATGGCAGACTTTAAGTGTACATTGCAAGATTTCGTTCTGGATTGTCTTGGAGGTCCCCTTAAACACTGTAGCATTCTCCAGATAGGTTTTCCAGAACACAGTCTAGCTCTGCACGAAGTTTATCAGTCCTCGAAAAATACCAGGATTGCTTGACGTAGCGGAATCATCGTGTCCTCATAGAGATAACTCAAAGGCTCCACAAAATCTAAGGCACTTAACAATAATTTTAGTTAATTGATGGAAATTAATCATTTCTCCACACTAGCCGTATATAATAAGAGTTAAATGATGAAGCCTGGGACTTAAGTACTTACAATAGTAAGTCGCCACAAACGGTGTATCTCGGATGCGAGAGCTCCTAGTGGTTTACCGGGGAAATATATGAGTCAACTGGAGAATTTAATGTCAGGAAGGCACGTTGGCCATGGTAGCTCAAAGGTTAAGAGCGACTGGACGGAAACCAGGAGATCCGTGGTTCAAATCCCGGCCATAGAATTGAATTTTTCATGTTGGCTCTATCCATCAAATATCTTAGCCTATATACGGCTAGTGTGGAGAAATGATTAATTTCCATCAATTAACTAAAATAATAAGAGTTAAATGATGAAGCCTGGGACTTAAGTACTTACAATAGTAAGTCGCCACAAACGGTGTATCTCGGATGCGAGAGCTCCTAGTGGTTTACCGGGGAAATATATGAGTCAACTGGAGAATTTAATGTCAGGAAGGCACGTTGGCCATGGTAGCTCAAAGGTTAAGAGCGACTGGACGGAAACCAGGAGATCCGTGGTTCAAATCCCGGCCATGGCATTGAATTTTTCATGTTGGCTCTATCCATCACTTAACAATAATGTTTAAAACATACCTATTTTGAGCCACTTTCTGGCTGTGTTCTTTAATTGTTCTCCGATATGCACTGTCCATCTGCTTTGCAAAGTGAGATTTGTGGTGGACAACACGGTGCTGGGGTGGGTTTTCTCCGGGATCTCCGGTTTCCCCCGCCATCTCATTCCACCGGTGCTCCATCTTCGTCTCATGTATCATCAGTGCCATCGCCTGCGGTGCCGTCTGTAGTAAAAGCGGGTGTTAAACACTATACATTTCACCTGCTTTGCTATATTTACATTGCCAAGCATAGCAAAACTGTGTTTTTCGTGTGCAGTTTTTAAGTTACGAGTTTTTAGTGCGATCATGGAGATGCTGCAAAGCATTCGCACCGTGTTTTGTTCACGGATCTTCACCGCCAAAGAGAAGGCAAGGAAAGCAAAACAGGCTATTTTTAATATTACAACCACACATCAAATTATATTTCTCATATGTATTGTTGTTAAAGTTCCTGTTCAAATATCTTGTTTTTGTTTTGACTACCTATGTGATTTTTATATTTGGCTTGGGACTTCCAAGTCGCTTATTTTCGGTTTTTTCTTCTAAGCTCATTTTTAAAAACGATGTGCTAATAGACCCTTTATGGAATTCATTGTTTCTCCTTATATAACACAATATACTTGTATTTAAATCACTCTTATTCACTACTCAAAGCACGACACAGCTTACAAAACACGGCACAAAACATGTGGCTATTCTCTGGTAGGTAATAGTAATCTGTGGTAATATTTGACCGATGCGAACATTTAGTATGAGAATAATAGGTGGCGCTGAAAACAGAAGGAGTAGGCTTGGCATGCACTATTCTCTGGCTGCTAGGTTAACCAACCTTATGCAGCCATAAGCCCCGCCCTTCCCCCCTTACTTGCCTCAGCACGCCCTAGGTTCATCCTGCCCTATACCTCCCCATGGTATATCAGTGGTTTGCAACTGAGAGTGAACTACTTGGCACCTGCAAACAATACAGTGCGCTGAGGGCCACTGCACTAGACAAGGTCGAACTGAACGCCAAATGGAACGTGCCCTTGCATTAAAGGGAGACCCAGCATTTTGGTTGTAGCGCAAACATGCTACCCCATTGAGAAGCCGCCCCTGCTCCATGCTCAATCTACTGAATAAAAAACAAATGAATACCTCAAGTATATAAAGAATGAAGAAATGATGACAGCATAATGAACTAATCAGACTAATAGTAACAATAATATGGGAAAAGGCAAAGTCAAAAAAATATATACATAAATAAAAGAATTTGATCTATAATAACTAATTCACTAATATCTATACCTTCTGAAATATATACACTACCGGTCAAAGCTTTTCGATCACCTATGAAAAAAGCTAAATCTTTATTTCAATGTACAAACAACCGTAAAAATTAAAAACACTACAAAATTAGCTAATATTATCTCTCTAATGTATTAAATACAATGCAATATGGCGCAGATTTTAAACCTCTTCAAAGTATCGGTCGTTTGCTCTCAGTACAGCTGCACCAACTATTGGCATTCTGGAGAGAAGATAGTGTAGTTATTTTGCAAATAATGCGGTCCAACATGTCTGTAAATTATTCCACAGATCTTCAACATTAGATAACTTCAGTTTTCTCACCTCCCTGTCAAGTTCATTCCATAAAAGCTCAATGAAAGTTAAATCAGGTGATTGACTTAGCCATTTCACACTATCCAGTTTCCAATGTTTATCTGTTCTATTACTAAGCCCTCTACACAACCAAGGAGCTTGTTTCGGAACGCCCTGAATTTGAATAAATCCATGATCACTGAGTCTCTTGCCATGTAGATCAGCAGATTTGATCACTATCCTGTGATATTATACCTTTCTTAATGTTTCATTAATTATAACTACATCACAACTTTTATCACCTGTAAAACATCCCCACACCATAAATGACCTTCCAGCATGCTTCACCTTTGGCATCATACACTGACTCTTCATGCGTTCTCCATGATGTTGACCAACAAACTTTCTACCTGGCATCCAATTACTTAAAACTGAGTCTCGTCCTTGAATAATACCTCAGACCCTTGTTGAACGCTCCAGGATTTTTTTGTTGCTGTGTCACTGTAATCTTTTGCCCTTTTTTGCGCAATATAGCATTTTTTGGCCGATTTGCCCCCTTTAAACCTTTTTCACGAAGGTGATGTTGCATGATTGTGACAGAGGTTGGAGCTGTTGACATAGTATGAACTTCCTCGCGAATTTCAGATGCTCTACGAGTTCTCTGACGTTTACTCTGTATACATGATGCCATTCGGGGTTACCAGATCGAGAAATACTTGCATTGCCATCAGTTTGTTTGAAGCTTTGTAATGTAAACACCACTTTAGATTGGGCTACGCCAACGTTTCTTGCTATTGTGCTACTTTGATAACCTTCTAGATGCAGAACTACAATAACAGCTTATTTTAAATCTCAATCTCCTTCTTTCGTCCCATTCCACTAGAGGGTAGTATGGTATGAACCTAATCAGGCTTACAAACACACTGCTAGATGCACACAATGTACTTTAAACCAATACGAGGTGGCTGCTACACTGACTGCTAAAGGAACAAAGCCTATTAAGGTGACTACAAAATAGGAATGAACATAAGGCGTGGCTAGGCGTGGCTGATCTATCGCTACTAGCCAATGCGGTGCGTGCAACGTTGTACAGTTAAGCACGCATACTGGCTCGCTTTGCCGAATCATATGGGTAATTCCTTTGCGCGCTTTAAAGATACCAATTAAAGATTCATTTTGTTTTCCTCATGTTACTTATCTATTTATTCTGAGGATTACTGGCCAAACCCCATCCCGTAGGTCAGGGGATCAGTCCCCTTCAACTGCCGAGGTGCGGGCGCTGCTGATCGTGTTACCTCTGACGTTACCAGAGACACCTTGGGCCGAACTGCCGAGCCCCTCCCGTAGGGGAGCTATTCGGATTGGGTTGGACTCGAGGGAGCAGTGTGTTTCCGACACCCACGGTGAATTGCGTACCTCCGGCCAGGCTACGGCCGCCCGGAGGGGGTAGAGAGTTGCCTAAGAAGTCCCGGGTACTAGCCTGCAGAGCTAGTAGAAGGTGTGCTAGATCACCAGGCGGCCCCACCGAGGTTTTCGGTAGTCTTTCCTGCGGGGTTGATGCACGTAAGTGGCGTATCCACTTCCATCCCGTCTTGACGATGTGCTCAGCGGGGGCGGGTTTTTTTTTAAGAAATCAGGTATTGCCCAATGGAAAGAGCCCTGCAGTATCCATCGCTCCAGAGTATTAAGGAGGCATGGGTCCTAGATGCTACAGGTACAGGACTAATGGGGTTAGTAACTCTGCACTTAACTGTCCAAACACCATGTTTGTTGCACATCTGGTTTCGGATATATGGAAAGATAAGGCAACTGACTAGAAAAAAAGAAACCCTCAGTGAGGAAATACACATATGGGCTATTCTGCAGTTGCATTTTGTACACTGCATTCAGTATACTGATATTTTAAGAGCGCACACGTGCTTTTCAAAGGTAGTAAATATATCGCTTAGCTAGCCTAGTACTGGTGCGCCTAGTAGCAACTGCGAAACAACTGATCAGATTTTACATAAGCAGGCTAGAAATATTCTTGTTAATGTATATTCCTTTTTCAAACAGATGACAATTAAAGACATTTTCGAAAGTACCAATTTCGCTCAGAGTCGAGAATTAATTTTACAGGCTTGTCACATTAGTGCTCATTCTGTGATGAACATTGTTAAAAAAGGCAAACAGTTCACCAAATTAGGAGAAGTTTTCATATTTAGATCTCCAGGGAAACATTGAGCAGCTAAAAGGCGTGCTACAATAAATTTCAAAAGTGTGCTTAAGTAGAACAATTTATGACTATGTCAACGGTGAATACCCAACTGCCAAAAGGCTGACCAATTTAATGAGGGGGAAATAAAATATACGGATTCTGTATCTTATACTTACAATATTCTGAATTCTCTTGGGTTTAAATATAGGAGAACTAATGATGGTCGCTAATTTCTGCTTGAAAGAAGCGATATTGTTGCTGCAAGACTAAAATTTCTGTGCACAATGCATAACATTAGTACACGAGATTCATGGTGCAAAAATCCCTCATAAGTACACATTCATTTCTTCCGTATTTGTTAAGTATTTTAATAAAACAAAATTTGGTTTAAAGTGAATTATATGCAGTATACAAATATGGAATTATTAAAATAGAATCTATATTCACAAATCGTTGAAATGTCACTATTTTGTTTCATTGTAGCAAACACCTTATGTGCTAGGTGTGCATATGAACGATAACTATGTAAGCGAACTGTTGTCCAGTTCAAGGATTCAAGGTTCAGATTATGCGATAATTATTGTACATGTTCTAACACACATACTGAAATATCAAGAAATTTTCTCCGTCAGCATTGAATCAATGTACATCTCAGCATTTGTATGATACTTGCTAGGCGGATTCTGACACCCACTTGCCATGGAACTGGCAGTACCAACACAGTACGGAAATCGTATTGGTACAACCCATGTTCATTTTTATTTTATAGATACTCTAGGATAGAAATATAATAGCAAAGGTGCGTCACTGTTGTTCTGGGATCTCGCCAGCACTCCTCTATGCAGTAAAACCAGTGAAATACACAACATAAAGAGTAGTATTTTCATTTTTATACGTATACTATTATCATAACGGGGATACGATGGAAAATTGAGAACGAAATCCCTGTTTTATCCACAAATCTATAGCTATGATAAGTGATCGCAAACATTTGACTGGTCGTGTATATGTATTTAATACAATAAAAATCATAGCTTTGGGAACATTCTGCATGTCAACTCAGAGAGTGTGCATTGAAAGTTCATATCATTTCTTGATTTATGTTTTCTAAACAGGCTTTCAGTTTTTTATAAACTATTCCTTGCGCATCAGTGCAGGTCGCCCGGGTTCTCCCGGGCGGAGTGTTACACGCCACGGTACCTATCCACTGTGCGGATTTACCTGTACGGTATAAAAGATATAGTAATATTCGCGAGCTTGCGGGTCATTGCGTAAGACAGCGCAGTTGGCCTCTACTGATGCTCCTGTGTTTCCTGAGTCTCTCTTTTTCAAGTTTTAATACAGGATTCCATGCAGCACTAAATTACAGCCCGGCATCTCGGTTAAGAGTGATTCTCTCTGCCGAGATAGCCAATGCCTCCTTAACTCTGCGCTTCAAGTACCACTGCATTTTGCCACAATTGTGGTGAGACCGAGGCTAACCTTATGGTCTTGCTAGAAGCAATGTTCCTCCAGCCCAGACTTTTCATGTTTCAACAGTCTGATGCTTCTATCATGTTCTTTAATTCTGGTAGCTATGGTCCTGCCAGTTTGTCCGATGTACGGTATTCCACATTCACATGGAATGCCGTACAGCCCCGGAACGTTTAGTAGAAAAAAAATCCTGGTAGTCCTTCCCGTAAAGGATGGTAAAATATGAGCTGAATCTTTCCTGGCAGCGTATATGTTCTAGACGTTCTCGGGCTTCGAGCCAGGTAAGAAGATGTTGTGTCATCATCATATATTTAAGGTATCTTCATGGCAAATGAAATGTTTATCTTGATTTTCTCTGAATATAGTTGAGAGACGTTCTACGTTCTGAATTAACTTCGCACAATTTGTAATCCGTAAGGGATTCGCCATCTCTTACTAAATAAATGTGCAAACACATAATTTGTCAGTATATCTTTTTTATTACATTTTAGAGAATAATTTCTGAAACCTTATTTCGAACCACAAAACCTGTATCCCAGCCGAAACGACTGGATCAAAATTTTCCGTGGAATGCAATACCTCTACTATCTTTAAGGAAACAAGAGAATATCGAAATCCTATTTGAGAGAAGTATAAGGATTGTACAAAGTAACAAGAAATATCTTCCAAATGGTTGGCTCAACCAAATTTATTTGACATACACGTGTGCATTTTAACCATATATGTTATGTAATAAGATTTGGTCTATCACCCTCGACTTACTAGTCATACAAAGTTATCCGGGATGAAGGGGACTTCATTGCGCATTCCTAAACATTTAAAGGTACCTCTTCTTATAAATTTGCTATTTAAGTTCCCCTAGCACTCTGTTGGACCTTTCTTACTAAGGGCCTTTCTTACTTTAATGTGACTTATGAAATGAATTATCTTAAATGAATTGCTGATCTGCAGTTCGATATACTTTTTCACATTAAGTCCATTAGAAATTTAGCGGAAATAGAAAGGAGATTATGAGAAAGCATTTCTATTTATTACATATGCAAAACCACCTTTAACTTCCTAAGTCATATTATTGGGGCTAAAACTTGAGAAATACCTGGTTGTGTTATTTTTCGTTCAACTGTGAACTGTATCGCTTAAAGTCCGTCTAGCCAACGCGTTTGCAGTTCTGACTCAAGGGAAACTGACCCTACCGCCTAATAATGACCACACTTCAGAAATGGAACACTGTAGTTGAGGACCAATAGCAAGCGTGATATTCTGGAAATGACTGCCGTATATCTACTCCACGCGGAGTCTCAGTTGCCAAAGTTCCAACTTCCAGTTGATCTGTTTCATTACGTGCAGAAATTTGTTATGTCACGATGTGGAGACGTGGGAGAAAAATGCAGTGATAATTGCAAATGAAGTAGTATATAACTTTAGGTGAAGTGAAAATAGTCATCGTGATGACAATAGTGTGAATAAATTGGAAAGTGTTGCTGGGCCGAGTTATGTTACTGGAGAAGCCTCAAAAACCAAAGTTATAACGGGAACTGCTTCTAAGCAAATTCAAGCGCTTGTTTTGAACACATATAAATATGTGATGACAAATAATCTTGGTAAGGGGTCTTGCAATGAACCTGATGATAAATTCTGGGTATTTACAGAAATACAGTAAGAAATATTGTGACGAAAGTAATACCAAAGACGCCGATCAAGTGTGAAAACAAAAGGAAAGGTTTCTCTAAAGTAGATACTTTCACATGCGATTTAATTTGTCAAGAACTTTATAGATTCCATGCAAAAAGGGAGAGCACCCACCTTAGACGAATTGGTTGCACATTTGCAAGAAATTTGTGATTTTCCTTATGGGCGCTGCACTTAGCGCGGTCTCCTAAAGGAGCTGGGTTTCAAATACCACACTTTGAATAAGATAAGGGTCATTATGGAATACAGTAGAATTGTAGCTTGCCGATATATATTTATATTTGTCAAAACTAAGGAAGTTTTGCAGTAATGTAATAAGATAATTTATTTAGACGAAACCTCGTACGATACCCATGACGTATAGAAATATGGCAACCTTGCAGATAGGACTGGGAGGAGAAAGGCCGGGATTGTAAAACGATTATAAGGGTTCATCAAAGGAAGCGGCCGGCGTGCACATGAGTTAACTAAACAGACTCTACAAGAGATGGGGAGGTGGCAAATTGAGGAACCTCTTGCCAGACAAACAGGGAACAGTAAGATTCAACATTTCCTAGGTACCTGTACTGACGTTTGCCACCTGCTAAAGGAACCTTCAGGAAACAAGTGGGCACTGGTGTCGGTGACCCTTGTACAAACATAATGTTGGTTTAATTTATTTCTAATTGGCACTACACTATACTATAATAATCCCCAAAATATGACTTTGTCATGGAAATAAGGATAAATATCACCAAAGATCTGAAAAAAGTGACATATGACTTCAATACCCAATACATGACATATGGGAATACGCACCTTATTAATCAAAATTTACAGAGCTATTTAAAAAATTTTCTTTAAAACATTTGGTGAAAAGGGTAGTCTGGGGAAAGAACTTTCTTACAAATCTTTGTGCCTCAACGTTAAAAGATGACCAACTTGATAGTATTTAAGCGATAATTTGATTTTTAGCTAAGCTGTTCACACACAAACGCACAGGACATTTCCCCAAAATGCTTTTTCGGATACTGGAAAAATCAAAACATGTATTTCCACTAAAATCTAGAATTATAATTTTTGGGTGGAAAGCAATATTGACTATAAACCTGGTAAAGGTAATAGGATATGTGATATGTGGCACTTATATGACTTTCTCTATTCTTACAAGGGGAATATGGGAATGCATTAATCTTTAAGTAATACTTCAATCTTTAAAGAGGTATTCGCTGTGTGATGGCTTAGAAATCCCTTTCTCTTTG
Organism: Mantis religiosa; assembly: GCA_030765055.1. Taxonomy (NCBI): domain Eukaryota; kingdom Metazoa; phylum Arthropoda; class Insecta; order Mantodea; family Mantidae; genus Mantis; species Mantis religiosa. Next base: position 239,855,187 of record CM060948.1, on the reverse strand, counting down.
CATGGCCAAGAGATAGAAGCAGAGGCGCCCTGTGAGGCATTGTATTGACTGTGCCATAAACAAATAAATTAATTAAAAAAATAAAAAATAATAAATGAACTAATTAATGAATAAGGATTGTTAAAATATAAATATGTGTACCAATTTCGAACGATTTGGGTAATCGTATCAATAATCCATCCTATTTTATAATATACTGTCCCAAACAGAACGTACAGGGAAACGGAAATATATATTTATTACATCCGTACTCTTGTTACGCACAGGTGTAACGAGTACAGTAAAAGTTTGATAATACAATTCATAAAGAATGTGATAAGAAGCGTACGATTTCGCGACAGAGAGCCAGGTATCCCTTGCTTTACTGCACTCAGCAGACAAAGCGTAAGTTATGCGCCAGAGAAATCTCGGCACTACCTTCTCCCATATGAAGCCGTGTATAAGCAGACATCCTAACCCACAGGCACTTATGTGCGTAGACGGTGCGTTCTGGAGTCGGCACCAAGCCACCGAAAACAAATCAGGACAGAGCGCCTTGCGTTTAGCGCGCCTATTCACACGAAGAAGCAGACACTCAGAAACAATCTTTTTGCGCAATTTCTTTATACATCTCTTTCTTTCGCTTTCATACAGATGGTGCCATGGCACAGCGTCACTACCTCAGAAGCCGCCCCTGCAATCTACCATTAAAATTACGCTTTCTTAGAAACATAATTTTTCACAATATGGCTCTAAGAAACTGAATTGATTTGTTGACTATTTTGAAGCTTTTGGTAATAGAACCTGAAGCACCTTTTAATCTGGTTAAAATCAAGTTACACGGTATGACACGTACATCTTAATACGTACGTACCCTACTCTGATTAAAGTACAATATTTATAGCCAACATTTTTTGTAGCTTTAAGCACTTTCGAGGCATTATTATTGGTGCTTGTTATAGAAATATATTATGTTTTTCTCAATTACGCATTCCTATTCCTGTTGTTGTTCTTCTTCCCTTCTTTTCTCATTTGCTTACTCCCCTCCTTTCTTTGTTATTCACTCTTTCTTCTTTCTTTCTCTTTCTTTCCTCGCCTCCAAATATATTTTTCGTTTACTTCAAAAGCAACAGAATGTATATTATATTCAAATGGTTTAAGCATGCCAGGCGTAAAATTACTGTAGAATTTTATAATACGAAGTATTCTGTTCAATTATTAAAAAAATCATCCCCCATTATAAAACTGGTGATTCGTAGAGGAAAAAATAAATCATTATGCAGAGGAGTTATCCACACTGCTGAACAAGGAACCTGCTCGTAGGCTGCAACGCCACTCTACAATCTGGTGTAGGACATTCTAAGATGATGGAATGCAATGGGCACCACACTCTGAAGACGGGCCCTTAACGATATCAGAATGTGGTCATGCGATAGCCGGCGGTGAGTTCACAGTAAAGGATTCCACCGAGAGAGCCACTGATGTGTGGTTCTGGACACCATTTCAAATTTCAACGCTCCTACAAAAGCTGTCTAACGCTACGACACAAACATCGGACAAAGGTAGGAAATGAAATAAAATTATGGACGAGCAATAAAACTTTATCTTAAACGTAAAAAAATTGAAAAAGCTGGTCACCGGGTAATTGAAATGAACACCTACTGATTGAATATCACAGACGCTATCGCGTGAGCTATGCCGATGTGAACAATTGTATGTCATTGAACATCACAAAAGTGACTCGTAACCTGTCGTAAAGAAAAAAAAATTATCCTTTTTATTCATATGACATTTTCTACTCACTCTATTACAAACTATTCTTACAAGCACTAATGCCTCTCTCTCCGTCATAAGTGTGATAAACATTTGAAGAAACTACACTACCGGTCAAAAGTTTTCGATCACAACTGTGGATTTGTGGATAAAACAGGGATTTCATTTTCAGTATTCTAACGTATCCCGGTTCTGATAATAAAATATTTGCAAACGTGTAAATACTACTTGCTTCTATTATGTATTTGACTGCTTTACTGCTTAGAGGACTTCTGATGAGTATCCACAGCTACACTGACGTGCCTGTATCTATGACACTTCCAATCGAGTAGGTCTCACTATTTCAGCAGTATGTATACCAAGCAGTTCACATTGGTTTACAATACATTGTGCGCATCTAGCAGTGTGCTTGTGTACCTGATTAGGTTCATAACATATTACCTACTGGTGGGATGGTAGATGGAGATTGGAATTGAAAAAAAGAGCTGTTATTGTAGCTCTGAGGCTAGAAGGTTATTCTAGTAGAACAATGGTAAAAAAAGTTCGGAGAATCTCAATCTACAGTGGTGTTTACATAACAGTGGTTCAAAAAATCTGGTGTCACTGCAATAGTTTCTCGATCTAGAAGACCCCACATAACATCATATAGGAAAGATCGGTTCATATGTGTACAGAGTAAATATCCGAGAACTCGTGCAGCACCTGAAATTCGCAAGGAAGTTAATAGAATGCAATCAGCTGCAATCTCTGTCTCAATCGTGCAACATCAACTTCGTGAATAAGGTGCGTAGCGGCCAAAGGTCCTATATTAAGCAAACGAAATAAGGTGAAAATTAGAATGTCATAGCAACATATAATCTGGAGCGTTCAACAATGGTCCAAGGTTTTATTCAGGGACCAGTCTAAGTTACAAGTAAGTGGAAACCAGCGTAGAAGGTTTGTTCGTCGACTTCATGGAGATCGCATTAACAGTCAATGTGTGATGCCAACATGAACCATGGTGGAGGTTTGGTTTAGATGTGGGGATGTTTTACAGGTGACAAAAGTTGTGATGCAGTTACTATTGATGAAACATAAATGGAAGGTAGGATATCACAGGATACTGATAAAATTTACTGATGTACCTCGCAAGAGATTTATTGGTCGTGGATTTATTCAACAGCGGACATGCTTATAAATAGTGTAAAGGGCATGTCAATAGAAAAGAGCAATGTTGGAAACTGGAAAATATGATTTGGGCATGTCAATCACCTTCCCATTGAACTCTTATGGTACTAACTTAACAGGGGAGGGAGACAATTGAGGTAATTTAACGTTGAAGATTTGTAGAATAATATACAGACGTCCTGGAGTGCAATATCCGCAAAAACTACAACCTTATCTCCACAATGCTAATAGTTGGTGCAGTGGTTCTGAGAACAGAATGCGGATACTTTGAACAGGCTAAAATCTACACCATATTGTATTGTACCTAATACCAGAGAGTGATAATATCAATTATGTTGATATTTTTAATATTCACAAATTGTTTGTACATTGAAACAAATTTAGAGTTTTTCATAGGTGGTCGATAACCTTTGACCAGTACTGTGTATTTAGGCTAATGTTCCTATGGTTTCCAAGGGTGTACAAACATTACGTTTTTAAAATATAGTCAAATCTTTCAAGAAATGGAAGATTTTTTTTAATTCCGGTATCTTTGCGTAACCAAGAGATAAAAAATGAATAAGCTATGACTAAGCCATTTAGTCGCCATGCAAAAGTTTCCCAAAATGAAGAAGTCTTCATAATTTATTCCAAGATATTTCAATATATATATATTCATTCGTATTTAAAATATCTTAAATATCGAGTAATTTTATCAAAGTCGTTAGAGCCATATTTCAGAAAATTTAAACTATTAAGAAGTACTTCACGTGAAAGGTAAGTTTGTCTGGGAGATTTCCTTAAGGATGCTTGTGTCATATCTTTGGAAGATTCTGAAGGTAAAACTAACCTTGCATTCAATAAACTTTCGTTTTGTTTGAAATATGCTCTTCGCAATACAGGCAGGCGAACAAAAAAGCATTTAGTAGGTTGGGTCCCGGGTTCGATTCCCGGCGGTGGGGGTGGGGATTTTTTCCGACCAAGATAATTTCCCACCTTCCTTAGGGTCTGGAAGTGTGAATGGGACTGCAATTGGGATGTGATTTAATAATTTAAACCCAACGAATATAGATTAATACCTTCGATATCTTCCAAAACAGACCGAAAGCCGATATGACCATTGGAGTTAAATGCGTGTAACAAATAAAATGGAACAATAACAAATGGAACAAATTAAAAAAACACTTAGTAACCGTTACCATAAAGCGACTTTAGTGGAGAAGGTGCCTTAAAACATCTATTTATAGAGAAATCTGTCATTGCATTTTTGGTTGGATTACAATACTTCCGCTTTGTACCATACTAATAAGGAAAATAAATAATCAAAACCACTGATAAGCGCCAGCACCGTTTAGGACATTTATTTCTCATGTTGCGGGTGCCAGTAGTTGGTAATGCAGCTAACTGTGTTATCAATCACGACTACCGCTTGTACTGGTGCTGACCACGGTCACTTCTTTTGAAAATAACGGAAGGAAACTGAAAGGATTGCAAACTTGGTATAAAGTCACCAAAGTTTTTAATGGCCTTCATAAGCTGGAGAGAAAGCCCGTATACATACAGGTGACTATTAAAAAGTAGCACTCCTTTCAGCTTACCTCATAATGAAATATTGAGACTGCTGTTCTAAAATGACAATTTTTTTAATTTTCATAAATGTATGAAATAAAAATGACGGAGGTTCGTTATTGTGCAATGTTATTCTTCTTATACAGTACTTCACAGATCACTAATTTAAAGAATGTTACTCTACAGCGATTAGATTTGCATTTTACCTTAATATACAAAGTAAAATAAAAGCTATATCCTCCATGTACAAAGAGTGTCATATATAGTTATATTTAAGTTACCATGTAATAAACTAGCATATGCATTGAAAAATAATTTAAAATAATTCAAAAAGCAACTACAGTAGAGTCTCGGTTATCCGAACTTCCGTAATCCGACATTCCGTATTATCCTATACATGTTAATAAAAATAATATTTCTCAAATAACAATCTTTAACTAAAATTCTCCATTCCTGTGAGTATCATATGGCAAGTAAATGGAACAAAGTGGTTGTTTCCATGGAAGACAATTTGACGGCATTAAAGAGACTGGACATGGGGGGAAACTCTTCAAAAGGTGGCCTCAGATTATGGTGTTGGGTATGTTGCAGTGGGGGACTGGAAAAGTAACAGAGAAGAAATTGAAAAGTGGTGTGCTACCAGAGCAACAAGTGATGCACTAGAACACAAGAAAACAGTGAAACAATGTGAATATGAAAAAGTTAGTGAAGCACTGTTTCTTTGGTTCACTCAAAGACGACGAAAGTGAGGGATCGTTTTGCGACGGGCCGAAGCCAGCTGGCAGAAAAAGAAAGAGACAGATAGCGTTCAAGCCACGCCCATTTGTGTGATTGGTTGGCACTTGCTGAAGGATTGGCAGAGAGAGAGAGAGAGCAACAGAGGCAGAAAGAGACGGTGATGATCTGGATGATTCTCGCCCCATAGCAAGGGTCCATGAGGCCTTCATTTGGCTTCAAGTGATGTCGTCAGGTTTCGGGAAAATTCCAGGTACTGCGAATGATGTATATAAGCAGCTACACTGGGTGACTTCAGGGGATCGGTAGGAAGCCACTGGAGAGTTGTCAACGGTGCAGAGGTCATGTGTGTCAGACGGACTTGAAGGTTTCGTACGTGTGTATTACGTCATTTTGCTATGCCACATCACACCTAAATGTAGAAGAACTTAGAAGGATGATATCAAGGTCTTGTTTCTCCCCCCTAAGTTGACGTCATTGTACCAGCCAATGGACATTTGTGTGCTGGAAACATTGCAAGGGAAATATCGGCGACAACTCCTTTTGTACCTTATATAGGAATTGGACATTGGCAAAGACATGATGGAAAAGTTAAGATTTATCAACGTGAGAGTTGTTGCATACCGGGTGGCTCAGGTTAGGGAGAAATTGAAATAATGGAATTATCAAAGTCCTGGAACATTCTGTTAGGTGATGATGAAAATGAAGAATAGATAGTAAAAGAAGACAGGGGTGACTTTGTTCCCTTACTGATCCTCATTTCTGGCTGTGAGAACGCTACGACTCAAGATGTGAGTAGCTTAAGTGCAGAAGGTCAACAGTTTGTACACACTGGCTTGATATTGCGGATTTCATGAATGGTAATAACAGTGGGAATGAAGTAGAACAGGAAATTGAAGAAAAAACGAGGTGAGTCACGCTGAAGGTTTATGTGCTTTAGAGATGACATTAAGATAGGTGGAGCAACAACCGAAGGAAAGTGTAACTGAGGTATTGATGTTTCGTCGATGGCGAAATCTCGCAGCAATGAAATATCATTCAGCAGGCAAGCAAGCGTCATTTAAAAGTTTCTTTTCTTAAGCCATTTGGATCCTTCTTTGTTCAATATTGCATGTAGATTTGGTTTAATAATTCAATAAATACTACAGCAACCAAGAACTGCTTCAAAATACAGTATACCTAGCATGTTTTACTACATTTTTCAACTTATTTTGTATTGTCCGACATTTTCAGTTATACGACCTTTTCCAGGGCCAGTTTAGGTCAGATAATGGAGACTCTACTCTATTTCAATAAAACGCATATTTACCAGTACTACCTATGTGTGTGAATTAGGTAGGAGGCTCACAGGATCTCACACACACCTGTAAATCTTTTGTGAAATCCCTATTCTTTATCTTATTGGAATTAGAATTCCTTGTGCTTGTTGACTCCAGTGCTACCTTCCCTGAGACAGAATCTTTCATTATATCCAGGTTGCGGCCCCAAAGAGAAGTTATGCTCTTCTTCACAGCAACTTCCCAACTAAAAGGTAATGACTGGTGGTTTCTTCACGTTGCTCCCAAAATCTGCAGCTGATATCACCAAAAAGGTAATAACAAAGCATCCCTTTTGAAATACGAACTCATACCCATCTAAGAATACTACGAGCTTGCTGACACCACTCCCACTTTATTGCAGCAGTGATTAGTGAGGGTTTTATTGGGTCCTATATGTCTTTACATAATATTTGACCGGAGATATATTCCCATCTGGTTTATTGTTGCTCTTTGGTTTGATGTGTGATGTGGCTCTAGAGTATATGATTTGCTAATTCCCCAGAAAGCTTCAGGTTCATAAATACAGAACATTTCAATAAGTTATACGCCTATACAAGTAAAGAAGTAGGATAGAGGAATAAAGATGACGAATTTAATAAACGAAAATGAAATATAAATTATGAAGATGGAAATAAAAATCGATTGTCTAGCAAGAGAAAAGTTGAACTACAGACTTCTAGGTAATGAAAGGTAAGAAACGAACAGGAAATGTAATACAATATTTAAGTGAAGTGTCATTAAGTATAATCTAGAGCAAAAGAGTTTGTGTACAAGAGGGTAAACCTGAACACTTGGGATACCATAGGGATGCATTAGATGATTATTAGCATATTCCAAGGTGCAGACAGTACGTTAATAAATTACGCTAGGAAAGTGGAACTTCCACTTATTATGAAATCCAATGAACCTCGTAGAGATAGAGAGATAAAATCAATAAGATAAGTAATATAATACGTGCTTAGAAAATAGGCATGGCTTTAATACAAAATGAGCGTCTTATAGAAAATTGTCTAGGCCGGGAGCCAACTGGAATTTATGGGAAAGATCATCACTTATAACTGCACCGTTTTGTTGGAAGTAGATTACTTCATGCGTAAATTATAACAGCGTACAAAGTTGAATGGAACTTCTAATTTATAACCTATTGTACATCATAACATGCTCTTATGCGTAGGGCGTAGCTAGATAATTACACTGCGTCTTCGTAAAATTAAAAAAATCCAATTTTCCAAAATTCTAAATGTTGTTTATTTGCGTTGAAATACACTCCGTAGCAGTGAAATTACATCATATCACAATATACAGCACCAAGCTCAATGACAATAACAAACAGCTCTCATTACAACACCAACACAGCTGACTTTGCTTACTCACTCTCTTTACAACTGTCCGGCTGGCGTGTCACAATCGCTTATATATCTCATTCATAATTCGAGAGACTTCTCGAGCAAATAAGAAAAACAACCATTATCTGTCGATCGAGATATCACTAAAACCTTCCAAACGTGAAATCCTAGCCATGCAGGCAAGTCCTTTATCTTGGCTCTCATTGTTTGTCGGCTTTGTGAACACTAGCAGCGCTATCGCTAATTGCTAACGCAAGCTCTTTATTACCGTGAAACAATTCCGCCGTCTGTTTTCCATTTGTGCCGAAACTTTTATGCCTGTTACCGCGACAATATCAAGTAAGAAGGTGATAAACAGGAGTGCCAACGAGTGAGCTAATAGTTGTGGTATAGAAAATTTTTTAAGTTGGCTAACCCAGTTTATATCTTGTGTGCAGGAAAATAGGAAATAGGAATCGATATACGCAGTATCTAAATAAACAACATAGGAAGGAGAAAAGGACTTAATTCAACAACAAATACACCCTGAGATATACATCTTTCTTCCCGGAACTTGTTTCGAAATACATCCGAAAATGATTTTCCTAAGTTTCCCGAACCAAGTAAAAACCAATCCCACTACATACTACTTACTATCTTCAGCATAATGGCTAACATTATTGTAACTTGATGCAAAATTTAATGAACTATGATACGTCTTAATTCCTACCTGTAGATTATCCCATTGCTAAACTTTTTAGCAGTTAACTTGTGATCGGCTATTACTCTTTTTGGAGATATTTACTCTTTTGCTCAGATATTTTCCGAAATTTTCCCTTATCCTGAAAGATGAGTGTCTGGTAACTTAAGCTCGGAAAAAGCTGTAAGTTGCAAAAAAGAGGACAATTTTCACACATTTGCCTAAATATTGTGACTTTGTGGGTTCGTGAAATAAAAAGTCCAATTTCACCGCTCAAAACTGTTCTTTATTTCCACGGACTTACAGTTAAACACTTGCCAATTACAGAGAATTACGTACTGCACACAATTACAATTCACCAGTTCGTCCGTTACAATTTCACTTGTACTCGCGATTACATCAACTCCGATACTCATACACAGTTACGTACAGTCTTCCGTTGCACAATCTTTTCGTTCATTAACACGTCACTGACTAACACTGCCTTCTTACACCAAGAACTGTCCTCACTCACACACTAACTGACTAACTCTCTGAAACCCTTTTTATAGGAATGTCACTGTTCTTCTAGAAGTCTCTGGTTTCCCGCAAATCACCCGAACGTTCCAGACCACAGGAGAAGGGGAGAGAAACGTCGAGGGACAGGTGACACTTCCCTAACCACCCCTCAGTTAGTGACAGAGACTAATGGGAGGCGTGGCTCAGCGGCCTTTGGTTTCCTCACAGCTGTGGGCCTCATGCCTACCGCTAATTGGGTGACACTGCTCCATCCTCAAAGCTGGTCGTCCCGAACAGCACCATCGTAGCGGGCTAGTCGATCCAGGTGTACCACCATCTTCCCTCGGGGAACCTTCTGGATGCGGTAGACCACGTCGTTAATCCTCTTCACCACCCGGTACGGTCCTTGCCATGGCTGCTGGAGCTTCGGGCAGCGTCCCTTGGTCCGGGTAGGACGGTACAACCAGACCAGATCACCTTGCTGGAACCCTTGGCTGTTGGCTTGCCTGTCATACCTGGTCTTCATGCGGTCGCTCGCCTTCTGGATGTTCTGGCGAGCCATCTCGTGCATGTCGTGGAGATGGTCCACCAAGTTCTCCACATACTCGGTCGCTGGCTGTTTCGCTTCCGGAGGGCTTCCAAAAGCCAGGTCACAAGGGAGGCGTAACTCTCGGCCGAACATTAAGCTGGCTGGCGTCATCCCAGTTGTGTCGTGTGTAGACGAGCGATAGGCCAGCAAGAACAGTGGCACCTTGACGTCCCAGTCTCGCTGATGGCTGGCAACGACCTTCCTCAGGTGTTCCTCTAAGGTCTTGATGTATCTTTCGACCATGCCATCCGATTGGGGATGTAGAGGCGTAGTGCGAGTCTTGTTCACCCCAAGCCTTTGTAGTGCCTCCTTCATTAGGTTGGACTCAAAGTTGGTACCCTGGTCACTGTGTAGCTCTAACGGCACCCCAAATCGACAGAACACTTGCTCCACGAGGCAGTCTGTGATTGTCTTTGCCTCTTGGTTTGGGATGGCATACACCTCCGGCCACTTGGTGAAGTAGTCCACGACCACCATCAGGTACTTGTTGCCTCGGTGGGAAACTGGGAACGGTCCAGCAATGTCAACGGCGATCCGTTCGAATGGCGCTCCGACGTTGTACTGCTGCATGCGACCCCGGCTCCTAGTCTGGGGGCCACGACTCGCCGCGCACACGTGACACTGATGGCACCATATTTCAGCATCTGCTCGGAGTCTCAGCCAGTAGTAGCGCTGCCGTAGTTTGTCAATCGTTCGGTTCGCTCCCAGGTGTCCTCCCGAAGTACCGGCGTGCACTTCCTCCAGGACTTCCGGGACCTTACTCCGGGGAAGTACCAACTGCTCTCTCTGCGCCTTCCCATCGGGTGATTCCCATACCCGGAACAGCACGCCCTCTCTGGTCTTCAACGAGTCCCATTGGGCCCAGTACGACTTGTAGGTGGCGCTCCTCGGTGCGATGTCCTCCCAGGTTGGTCTCATCCCTGCCTCCACTTCCCTTAAGAGTGGCCCCAAGTCTGCGTCCGCCAGCTGCTCCCTCCTCAGGCCTCCGCTATCCCAGCCTTCAGCAGGCACTGCCACAACTACTCGGACTGCTGCGGCACGCTCCTTCTCTTCCACTCTTGTGCACTGGCCGCACTCTTCTGGAAGGGGCCTTCGGGACATGGCGTCTGCGTTACCGTGGCTCTTCCCTCTACGATGTTCCGAGGTGAAGTCGTACTCCTGCAGCCTCTGGACCCAACGTGCTGTCTGGCCTTCCAGGTTCTTAAAGGTCAATAGCCAGGTTAGGGCGGAATGGTCAGTCCTCAGGTGGAATGGCTGACCGTACAGGTACTTGTGGAAGTGCTCCAATGTCTTTACTACCGCCAGTAACTCCCTCGGGTGACGCAGTAGTTCTTCTCTGCCTTGGATAGCGTCTTGCTGTAACAGGCTATCACTCGCTCATGGCCGTCCTGGATCTGCGAGAGGACACCTCCAATGCAATGGTCGCTGGCGTCGGTGTCCACAATGAAGGCGCCCCCCGGTTGTGGGAAGCGCAAAATTGGAGCACTGCACAGGGTCTCCCTTAGGTGCTGGAAAGCGTTTTCGGCGTCCTCTGTCCACACATAAGGCCGGTGTTCCTCCGTCAGGCGGGTGAGGGGTTTTGCGATGTTGGAGAACCCCTTTATGAAGCGGCGGTAATAACTGCACAGCCCCAGGAAACTGCGCAACTCTTTCCTATCCTTTGGACGAGGCCAATCTCTCACAGCCTGTGTCTTCTCCGGGTCTGTGGCCACTCCGGTTGCCGAGACTATGTGGCCCAAGTAGTTAACTTCCTTGCGGAAGAGCTGGCACTTCTTCGCGTTCACCTTCAAGTTGGTCTCTTGCAGTCTCTGTAGCACCTTACTCAGATTCTCGAGGTGATCTTCAAAAGTCTTCCCGACGATGATGATGTCGTCCAGGTATAGCAGGCAGCCATCGTAAGTCAGCCCTCTCATCACTGACTCCATAAGGCGCTGGAAGGTAGCTGGTGCGTTGCAGAGGCCAAAGGGCATAATCGTGAACTGCCAGAGCCCTTGGCCCGTCGAGAATGCAGTCTTCTCCTTGTCTCTCGGGTCTAGAGCTACCTGCCAGTAGCCCCACTTCAGGCCCAGGGTCGAGAACCACTGTGCACCAGCTAGCGTGTCCAGGGTGTCGTCAATCCGGGGTAAGGGAAAACAGTCCTTCCGGGTGACGGCGTTCAATTTTCTGTAGTCTACGCAGAAGCGCAGCTCGCCGTTCTTCTTTGTCACCAAGACTACAGGGGAACACCAAGGGCTGTCAGACTCTTCAGTCACTCCCCTGGATCTCATGTCCTCCAGCATGTCTCGCACCGCCCCTTGCTTCGCCAGCGGAACGCGTCTATGTGGTTGCCGAATAGGCCGGGCGTCCCCGGTGTCGATGCGGTGAAGCACTTTGTCCGTGCGGCCGTAGTCACTATCACCTTGGCTGAAGACCCGCTGATACCGCCTTAGCAGTTGTCGAACATTCTCCAGCTGTTCTGTGGTCAGGTAGTCGGCCGCCCTCTCCACCAAGCCTTCTAGCCGGGGCCCCAGGTGTTGCTTCGGCGCCGGCTCTAGTGTCTCATCGATAGCTGTTACGCTCACCACGGGCTCGCACATTCCCAACTCCGTCCCGGCCTGGACGTCGTGATCGGCGTCGGTAGGATTTAGCAGTCTCACGGGCACCTCCTCTCGGCACAGCAGCAATGCCCTGGCTACACACAGTCCGTTTACAGGCGTCTTCTGGTCCAGCATCATGTTCCTGGTACTCTGGCCCTCCAGTCGCGCCGTCACCACCACCTCGCTCCTCGCGGGAACAACCACGTCTTCGTCCAAGACGACCCTGCAAATTCCAAGGCGCTCTTCGGGTTGACGGAGTATAACCTCTTCTCCGTTAAGCCGCAGGACCTTCTTGCCGACGTCGACCGTCGCCTCATGGCTCCTGAGGGCATCCAGTCCGAGAATCACCTCCTCAGCCACCTTCGCGACGAACATTCACAGACGCACGGCACTCCGTCCCAAGTCCAGCTCCAGCAGGGCCTCCCTCTCCACAGGCAAGGTGTCGCCCGATGCCGTGACAAGCTGGTATGGCCGGCTTGGCTTCCTTGTCAGCAAAACCTTCGCCACGTCAGGTCTGATGATGGTCACGGCCGCCCCGGTGTCCACCAGCACGCGGCACGGCTTTCCTCTTATCCAACCGTCCGCGATGAGGCTGTCATCCATACGCCGGCTGACGGCGCGCAGTGTCACTCGAGGTGATGGTGGTGATGGCGCCGACGTGCCCCTCTCCACGACGGCCCTTACTCGTTTCCCGGCTGCTCTTCCTGGTGTGGGCAGTCTCTCTGCAGGTCCGGGCTGTCCACACCCCCAACACAGGCCACTAGGTGTTCGCCGGCGTCCCTCAGCTGGTCTTCTGTCTCCGGCGTAGCGGACACTCCTCGTTCTCGACGTCGGGATGGATGTTATTTTGGCCGCCTCCATCCTTAATGCCGCTGTCAGCGCCTCGTGGATGGTTTTATATTCCCCGAGCATTAGGCGCTGACGAATCTCCGTGTCCCGTACCCCGTCGACAAAATTGTAGGCGGCTTCCCGGGATACGAACTCCAGTGGCAGGTCAACCGAGGCCTTGCTAGCCAGCTGCTCGATGGCTATGGCGAACTCCTGCAGCGTCTCCCCCGGCTGCTGCGACCTTGCCTTTAGCTGGCTTCGGTATGCTGCGGCTAAGCGGTGGTTCCCGAAGCGATTCTCCAGGGCCTCCCAGATATCCTTGGGCGCCGCCATGGTCTGCACCCGTTTAGCACTTCCGCGGCCCGTCCCTGGAGGCTGGCTATTAACTGTGTGGCTTCCTCCTCCGGTGACCACCTGTTGTGCCTGGCCACTGTGTCGAACTGGCGGCGGAAGACTTCAAACGTTGACGCGCCGTCATACTTGGGAGGTTTGACGCGCGCAGATGTTGTGTCGCGTCCCGGCGCGTTGGGCTTCAAATCCTTCAACCTCCTGCCGACGACGTCCTCCACCATTGCGTTCAGGGACTTGACGCTGCTGTCGACCTTCCCTTCCAGGTTGTTTATGCGGTTCGCAAGGTCTTCGACGTCTTCCACCACGGCGTTCAGGGTCTTGGCGTTATTGTCGGCCTTTTCCTCTAAATCATTAAGGCGGTCGTCTACTTGGCCCATCCGCTTGCCCAGCTTCGTGACGTCATCCCTCACGCCGGCCAACTGTTCGTCAAATTTGGCGGCAAGGACCTCGTACGCCACCTTCACTTTCGTGGTGAGTTCGGCCAATTTTGTGGTCATTGTCGTGGCCAAGTTGTTGTTTGCCGTTTCCGTCTTCGCTGTTAATTCGGCCTTCATTTCTTCCATCTTCCCGGTGATGTTGTCGTTGGCCGTTTTCATTTGTTTCAGTTCCGCTAAAATCTTTTCTAATGCTGCCTCCATTGTGTTATGTCGCACTTCTGACACCAATTGTGACTTTGTGGGTTCTTGAAATGAAAAGTCCAATTTCACCGCTCAAAACTGTTCTTTATTTCCACCGACTTACAGTTACACACTAGCCAATTACAGAGAATTGCGTACTGCACACAATTACAATTCACCAGTTCGTCCGTTACAATTTCACTTGTACTCGCGATTACTTCAACTCCGATACTCATACACAGTTACGTACAGTCTTCCGTTGCACAACCTTTTCGTTCATTAACACGTCACTGACTAACACTGCCTTCTTACACCAGGAACTGTCCTCACTCACACACTAACTGACTAACTCTCTGAAACCCTTTTTACAGGAATGTCACTGTTCTTCTAGAAGTCTCTGGTTTCCCGCAAATCACCCGAACGTTCCAGACCACAGGAGAAGGGGAGAGAAACGTCGAGGGACAGGTGACACTTCCCTAACCACCCCTCAGTTAGTGACAGAGATTAATTGGAGGCGTGGCTCAGCGGCCTTTGGTTTCCTCACAGCTGTGGGCCTCATGCCTACCGCTAATTGGGTGACAATATTCTCTTGGGTAAATCATGTCCATGTTGAAATAACTGGTTTAGCCAATTCAGATCCAACAACTATATACGACTGTCTATATTTATTGCAGCCTTTGTAACAATATGTTGTGACTGTGTACAGCATTTTCATGGAGATGTATAATAACACTGATATCAAATATTGTGTGTCATAAACCAGCAAACTATCTGTGTAATTAACATCACAAAAACATATTAGAAATCGGATAAATTTTCTGGACTAGTGTTTAATACACCCAGGAGAATTATATAAAACGCTGCCTACAAAATGTAAAGAAATAAGTGATCTTTATTTGTTTACATGGCTAAACATTTTGTATGCTTTGCAGTTTAATTCCGTGTTATTATTTGCCTTTCAGATACAAAAGGAACAATTCTTCTATTAGGGAATGATTGCCTCCTTCAATAATATTTCATAACTGCTTCTCAAGTTAACTTTAAATTACAACTGTACAATCCACAAAGACATGCCTGTTTCAAGCCCACTATGTAACGGTGAATATTTTAACAGAAAATAAGATAAACTTTTAGAGTAGCACTGATTAAGCACTAACAGCTTATTCACCATTACACATACAATAAAATAATTTAATAAATTAACACTCTTCTTTTCCCTCTTTCATTTATACCCAGCCTTTACTGCAGGCGGCTGTTCCCCTTTGAAACATGTCGAAGGCGTTAACTCTAGACGTTGGGTTGCTGGTACTTTGCACTTCTTTAGTCGTTAGATCACGCCAGGGGTGATAACTGGGATACACGCACATACAAACACATAGACACACACACACAAACACGACTGGCCATTGATGGTCTGAATGTCAGACCTTCGGTCTCAAGCCAGATCAGGGCTAGGCCCTCTACTGGCAGTGGAGTGTTTTGTAAAGAAGGATAATATGCGGCAGGAGATGAGGCTGGAGTTGTATATAAGCCACCTGATGTGTTATTTTATTGCCTAGAAGCAGTCTTGGGCGTCTGTAGCGCTTTCCAGGATCGAAGTCGTATACAGAAGTCATATATCGAAGTCGTATACTGGGACACACACACCCACACACACACGCGCCCGGGCGACTGGACATTGCGCATCTGAATGTCACACCTTTGGTCTCAAGCCGGATCGGAGCTAGGCCCTCTACTGGCAGTGGAGCGTTTTGTAAGGAAGGATAATATACGGCAGTAGATGAGGTTGGAGTTATATATAAGCCATCTGATGTATTATTTTATGTGCCTAGAAGCAGTCTCGGGCGTTTGTTGCGCTCTCCAGGATCGATGTCGGTACTCACCTAGACCACGGATGAGGGAAATGAAGTTGTGGGAAAGATTTTGATAGAAGGAATGTGAAAGGGCATGGATGTAATCTGTTAGTGTAGGGATACGTAGGTCACGTCGGATAACTAGATTGGGGATGTACCAAAGGGAGACTGTGGCAATGCGGTGGAATCGGGATTGTAGAATGTCAAGGTGGTGTAAGTAAGACTTGGCTGCTACTCCCCATATTTCACTGGTGTATGTGGTGGCTGGCCGGAGTACTTGCTTATACAGGAGCAGTTTTGTAGGCAGAGACATGACTGATCGTCGGTTATAGAGAGGGTATAGCATAACCATTCTTTTGCTAACTTTATTAGCCACATATGTAATGTGGTGGCTCCACGTCAATTTAACGCCAAGTAGAACACCACTTAACGTAAATTTTCCAATGGACGTCCTCACCACCTGGACGAATTGGTGGAAGATCCCTTATTCGTGGACGAGAGAAGGTAATGGCCTGGCTCTTCTGTGCGTTGACGCGTAGGCACCAAAGTTCGAACCAGGTGGTGAGGAGATCAGCATATTTTTGAATCCTGCGAGTACACAATTTGAGCTCTGATGATGTGGAGGTAACAGCTGTATCGTCAGCAAGGAGATACACCGAGCAGCCTGGCAGGGATTGTAGGGTGTCTTGATGACATCCCATTTAGAGAGTTCTGAGTTGTTTCATAAAATGTATGATAGGTTTCATATCACAACTATGCTCACATTGTAAAACTACAGATCTTCACCAAATAGGCATCACAGATAGCCTTAAGGTTAACCGAATATATTCATAAATCTGGAGTAAGTGAAAATATATATTAAATTTAGGGGGTCACCTTTCTCAAACTGAAGCATTTGTAGGTCCAGTGCTTTATTAATTCCCACAACTTCAACTATTCATTGGTATAATACAAATAAAAAGTGAAGCCTAAACTGTGCTCCGACAGTGCAGTATAAATGTTCAACACAGAGAGCAATGCAAATTACAATCCGCCTACCTATGCATAAGATATTACAGGTAGTGCCATCTATGGAGCGCAGTAAACAGCCAGTGAGCGGTTGTGTCTCCTAGCGGGCAGGAATACAGTTACGGAACCTTTGCGATATCATATGTCCTTATGTTGGTCAGTAAATGTATTAACGTCACACTACTTTCTCAAACAACTCTACTACAGAATACTCTTTTTATCTCTACACCGCTTTTAAGATAAGTATTTAAACGTTGTAGTCTCCTTAAACTATATGTTGTATACACTTAAGTACAAATCAAGAGAGCTGAAGGTACAGACCAAATCCTCTAGAAGTTTTGTCATTTGTCACAACACCTGTAGATTTTAATATATTAAAACCTTAGGAATCCAAGCATTATAAGTATACATCAACTGAGACATTTCTTGTTATGTTCTAATTGCTGAAACTGAGGGTTTCGTTATACGCATTGAAGATACGTGATCACGCTTTTGTTATGCTTTCTGTAATGACTGTATAACTGTGTACAAGGACTATGTCATCTTGTTTAACCCAAGTTTACGTCGTCATATAAATAGCTATCTCTTACTTGTTTCCTAACGCTTTCAATTTTTTTTCTTAATGTTTAAGTTTCTTGCGTTCTAACAAAATATTTACATATCTTTAGTTGTGCTATTTTGAATTTTCTGTGTACAAACTTTGTCAGATATTAACAGTTAAATTATTCAGCCTTAGTGCTATCTTATAATTACAAACTACCGGGTTTACAAGGGCGCTTCTGTGGTTGGATTAACTTGCGTATAATTTTGATGCCCGACGCCTAATTTCATTCTCCACTAGAATACAGGAAAACAGTGAAACAATGTGAATATGAAAAAGTTAGTGAAGCACTGTTTCTTTGGTTCTCTCAAAGACGAGGAAAGTGAGGGATCGTTTTGCGACGGGCCGAATCCAGCTGGCAGGAAAAGAAAAAGACAGACTGGCCATTGAGAATGTTAGACCTTCGGTCTCAAGCCAGATCAGAGCTAGGCTCTCTACTGGTAGTGGAGTGTTTTGTAAAGAAGGATAATATGCGGCATGAGATGAGGTTGGAGTTGTATATAAGCCACCTGGTGTGTTATCTTATTGCCCAGAAGCAGCCTTGTGCGTCTGTAGCGCTTTCCAGGATCGAAGTCGTATATAGAAGTCATATGTCGAAGTCGTATACTGGGACACACACACACACACACACACACACACACACACACACACACACACACACGACTGAACATTGAAGATATGAATGTCAGACCCTCGGTCTCAAGCCAGATCAGAGCTAGGCCCTCTACTGGCAGTGGAGTGTTTTGTAAAGAAGGATAATATGCGGCAGAAGAGGAGGTTGGAGTTATATTTAAGCCATCTGATGTGTTATTTTATGTGCTTAGAAGAAGTCCCGGGCGTTTGTAGCGCTCTCCAATATCGATGTCGTACTCACCTAGACCGCGGATGAGGGAGTTGAAGCTGTGGGATAGGTTTGGATAAAAGCAACGTGAAAGGGTATGGATGCAGTCTGTTATTGTGGGGATACGCAGGTCACGTCGGATAAATAGATTGGGGATGCACCGTGGTGATCTGTGGCACTGCGGAGGAATCGGGAGTGTAGAATGTCAAGGTGGTGTAGGTGAGACTTGGCTGCTACTACCCATATTTCACTGGCGTATGTGACGGCTGGCCGGAGCAGTTCCGTAGGCAGAGACATGACTGATCGTCGGTTATAGAGAGGGTATAGCATAACAATTTTTTTGCTAACTTTATTAGCCACATATGTAATGTGGTGGCTCCACGTCAATTTAACGCCAAGTAGAACACCAAGATACATAAGTAGGGTAATTGAGAGTGATCCAGGACAGACGCAAAAAGCAAGATGGCCATGCGCAATCTGCATGTTTAGTGGATTAAGACAGTGTTTAGGTAGGCAGTCAGTCCTCTTAATTTGCTGTAACTTATAATGATGTGCCCTGAGGTTTGATCTGGCACTCTAGGGTTAAGGGCTGCAGGGTTTCTTAGGTAAAGTCTGTTGGTCTGGAGCTTGAAAGCTGTGGGATTTAGAGGTTAGGTCTTGAGGTATGATCTGGGGCTTTAGGGTTAAAGGTTGCAGGCCTTAACAGGTAGGGCTGCTGGTATGGGAGGTTAATAGCTGTAGAATTTAATGGTAAGCTCTTGTGGCATGATCTGACGCTCTAGGGTTAAGAGTTTTCATAGGTGAAGTCTGTTGGTCTGGAGGTGAAGTCTGTTGGTCTGGATGGTTTATAGTTGTAGGATTTAGAGGCTAGGTGCTGAGGCATGATCTGGGACTCTAGGGTTAAGGGTTGCAGGTTTTTAACAGGTAGGGCTGCACGTATGGGAGGTTAATAGCTGTAGAATTTAACGGTTAGTTCTTGTTACCACTTGCTCTAGAGTTAAGAGTTTTCACAGATGAAGTCTGCTGGTCTGGACGTATACATATATACTTTAGGTCTGAATTGTTGTTGAAATGGTAATATACGCCTTAGGATCAGGGTTCAAATCTCGGTGGGATCATTTAAATAGCTTTGAATATAAATGCTTTTAGGCGTGTTGACAAGCTCACCCCATAAGATCATACATCATCACTTGTCTCATGTTGAGAAGAGATGTTTACCGTAACCGATTTACATAGACTTTCAAATCAAAATACATAATCACGAGGTTTAACATATAAGCATGGGGCTCAGACATAACAACATGGACATAATAATTTAACTTAAGAAAAGAGAATGGATGCCTGTAGCAACAAACGTAAATAGGTTAAAATATATCAAGAGGGTTGAAGAAGGTGTGTTTGAGGATGAAGTGAAGGATTCTAAGGGTGCGCCATAGATGAGTTAAACGGTGTAATAGATGAAATTGAGAAAAATCGAACTGTTATGTTAAGAGAATTATCAAAAAGGCTCCAAGAAGGTATGATTGAAGATGGAGAGATACCTAAGGTTAGTGATGGGAGCTCCTAATGTAACTTTAAAACTAAAAAGCGTAGATTAGTCATGCTTATACTCGTTTAAATTGTCTAAATTTTATCTTCAAATCTAGTTATTTATTGCCTTTTTTAATTTTAATTTGTCTAAGTTTTTCCTTCATGTGATTTTGTATACTAGATAAAGAATAATCGTAAACTGCAGAAATGAATAGAGTTTTCTTTAAGATTTTCTGCGATAGTAGAACCATCTTCGAACCCCTGTGGTAGCAAGATAATAGTTTTCTTTTAGGTTTTCTCCGATAGGAGCGCCACCTTCGAACCCCGGTATTGGTGGGAATGATGAAGTTTTCTTTTAGGTTTGTGCTAGTTGTGTAAATAGAGCTTGATTGAGCTTAGGTTTTAATTTCGCTAGTGTGTATATAGCTTATCGGATCAGCTCCTGCAGTGAAATTCATCTTCAGTAGCGTTGATAAGTTATCAAGGCGTGGAAGAGAAGTGAAAAGTGTATAAAAACATTTACTGAGCAACAAATTCCCCGAGAATTAGCCAGCATGGTACTAGGATGTGGAATGCTAAAGCGATGGAAGCTCTGTTAGACACTATACCTGAAAAGAAGTGTAGCAGATGTGAAAACAGTTTCCTGAAAAACTACAATAAAAAGAGACATGAGCTGGTATGTGGCCAGTTTTACGAATGTAAACATTGTGGTAATGTTTATGATACTGAAAATCGCAGAGATACTCATCAAGAACGATGCGAGTGAATAACTGCAGCTAAGAAACTCAAGATCGAGCCTACCAAATATAAATTGCTGTTAATGGTTCCTGATGAAGACGATGTCGTAGAATATGAAACAGCTTTCCAGGATCGACTGAAATCATATTTCATCCAGTGCTCTACATGCCAAGACCTGAATAGATATCTCCAGGAATCAAAACAGCCGATAATTCAAGCCGTGCAGAAGCAACTGAGGATCCATAAAAGTGTGAAAATTAACCTCATGGCTGAATGGCAGTTTGTGAATGCCGTTCGTGATACTACTGATAAAGCCTTTAAAACACCAAATCAAGCAATATTTTTAGAAAGTGACTTGGACGCCATTTTGGAAAGTAAATTCAAGAAACTTTGTACTGAAATGCAGAAAAGTCAACTTAAAGGAAGCAGCTGGGCTTTAATAGCTGTTGATGGTGTTCGTGTTAGAATCAACAAGAATAATGGACTAAGAGGAAGCAGTTACATCCCTCTTACCGGCTATTGTTGGAGCTAAAGGAGCCTGTATAAATCCGCAGAACTATGATGATGAGAAGTGTTTTATGTACGCCGTACTTGCCAAGTTCATTCATAAGAATCCTCAACGTGTTAGCCAGTATAAGGATCTTCAAGAAAGATATGACCTTAGCTGCGTCTCATTTCCTACGAATTTGAGTGATATCCCGAAATTTGAATGAAGGAATAACTTCTGTATAAATGTTTTCGGTTTGGATGAAAAGAATCAAGTGTTTCCTATGAAAGTTGTCAGTGAGGAACAGGTTGAACATTGCGACCTGCTTCTAGTAAGCGATGATGCAGGCCGCCAGCATTACGTCTATATAAATCATTTTGAGAAACTTATTCATCAGCAAAAAACTAAACGTCAGGCAAAGATCTACATCTGTAAGCGCTTTTTTACGCACTTTGACGATCAGCATGGGGGAGGTGGAGCTGGGAAGTTGAATGAGCACAGAAAAATATATAATCAGCACGGAGTTGCCAGGATTGTTATGCCAACAGCGGAGAAATCCATTTTTAGTTTCAAGAACATTGAGAGAATGCTGAAATTGCCTTATGTCCTCTACGCCGACTTTGAAAGCATTCTTACCCCTTATCACAGCTGTTCTTCTTATCCCTAAACGTCTTATACAGTTCCATATCAGAATCATATCCCTATGAGTTTCTTTGTATATGTCTAACCGTCGGCCACGTTTGAAGGCCTACAGACCGATCTTACCACTGAACCCCACATATATCGTGGTTATGATGCAGCGGCGAAGTTTATGGAGTATTTAAATTCTCTTGCAAAGAAGATTAATAAAATATACAAAGCTTATGCTCCAGTAACACTAACAGTTGAGCAGCAAAAATCTTTCAAATGCTCTACAGAATGCTACTTATGTGGTAAAGAATTTACCGGAGAGAACTGGAAAGTGCGGGATCATGACCATATAACCGGTGAATACTGAGAAAGTCTACATAATAAGTGCAATATAACCTGTAAAACACCTAATTATATTCCTGTCTTCATGCATAACCTGAGTGGATATGACTCCCATTTCATTGTTAAGGAGTTAGGATGTACTAGCGAGAGAGTAGAAGTTATTCCTAGCTCAGAGGAAAGTTATATATCATTTCCAAGGATGTTAGTGACATTATGCTCCGCTTTGTGGATACCTATCGCTTTCTTAGAACCAGCTTGGATAAACTAACAAAAAATCTAACATCATATCCTGAAACCCAGGAAAACTTTGGAGCAGAGAAGATCGAATTGATGACGCGTAAGGGTGTGTTTCCCTATGATTGTGTAACATCATGGGATGTTTTGAGAGAAACAGAACTTCCTCCGAGAGAAGCATTCTACAGTATGTTAAACAAAGAAGAACTTAATGATGCAGAGTATCAGCATGCAAAAACCGTATGGAGTCACTTCAAGATCAGAACTCTAGGCGACCTCTACTTAACTTCGGATGTCCTTCTACTAGCAGATGTGTTTGAGAAATTCAGAGAGCAGACCCTGAAAACCCATAGAGTTGATCCTACACATTATTATACATCACCCGGAATTACGTGGGATGCAATGCTGTTGTTCACAGGAATTGAACTGGAATTACTACAGGACTATGACCAGCTACTCATGGTTGAATCAGGTATAAGAGGAGGATTATGCCAAGTATCTCATCGGTATGCAGAAGCGAACAATCACTACGTGTAGGAGTATGGCTCAAGTAAACCCTCACAATATATAACGTACGAGGATTCGAATAACCAATATGGGTGGGCAATGGGCAGGGCCCTTGCTTACGGGGGTTTTAAGTGGGTTTCTCCTGAAGATATGAACCTAGATATACTACGAGAAGATGACCCTATCAGATACATTTTAGAAGTGGACCTTCAATATCCTTCAGAACTCCATGACCTGCACAATGATTTACCGCCCTTACCTGAGTGTATCAAGCCCCCGGGTTCTTCTACGAGGAAACTAATTCCTCACCTTGGATCATGAACTAGGTATGTGGTGCATTACATGACCTTGAAGCAGGCCCTTAGTCATGGGTTACAGCTGATTAAAATCCATCGGATGCTACAATTTCAACAGTCGTGTTGGTTAAAGCCTTATGTGGAATTCAATAACCGTCTACGACAAGGATCGAGAAATGATTTCGAGAAGGATCTTTGCAAACCTTTTAACAATGCAATGTTTGGCAAAACTATGGAAAACATCAGAAACCGACTGAATATAGGACTTGTCTCCGATTGGATGACATTGGAAAAGCTGGCTGCTAAGCCTACATTTATTGATAGAACTATATATGGGCCTAATCTGACTGAAGTACAAATGGCGTTGCGGGAGATCGTTTTCAACAAGCCTATATACATTGGGATGTGTGTGCTTGATATCTCGAAGACCTTGATGTATTGGTATCATTATGATGTACTAATGCCGTATTACGGGCTTGAAAATCTGAAGCTCATGTACATGGATACTGATGCTTTCATCCGTTGTGTGACTACCGGAGATATATACCAGGATAAGTTACTTTTTCTGGAACATCTGGATACTGCTGATTATCCTAGCGACCACATATGCCATTCTACAAAAAACAAGAAAGTGTTGGGAAAATTTAAAGATGAAGCCAATGGAAAAATCATTCGTCGTTTTGTTGGACTGAGACCGAAGATGTATGCACTCGACAACGATGGAGGCATAATCAAGAAGATAAGAGGCATAAAACATAGTGCCGTTAAACATTACATAACCTTTGAGAGCTATGTGGACTGTCTTAAAAGCAGAGAAATCATAAGAACGCCAATGAACCTAATTAAGTCCCGTCAACATAATTTTGCGTCAGTGGAGGTGAACAAAATATCCTTATCACCACATGATGACAAGAGAGTAATTGCAGATTATGGAGTATCCACATATGCCCATAGACATTAACATCTTTTGAACGGCGAATGAAAGAAGGAACCCTAGAGCAGAAAAAACAATTTTCATTCCGTGAAATAACAAACACTGGAACGTAGCTGACATCTAAGCATGAAAACAGCTGAATAATAAGAACAGAGGAAGGCGTTAAGTCTACCGTTCAGAACACAAAGTCTGACGCTGGTCCCAAGACCAGAGAAAAGACGAGGGACGTCTACCTCACCACATAAGCTAACGGAACGCACTTTAGATAATGTTAAAATAGGTAAATTGCGAAAGTAACTACTATCTCGTAAACCGAAATATCCTTGAAAAACCTTTTTAGTTAGTTATAAAATGATTTAAGTAACTTAACGTGGTCTAAAAAATCCCTGAAACGCACATAAACCTCATAACTTCTGAAAAAGCTTGAAAATAGCATTAGAACATTGGTTTAGCGTTACGAATTATTACAAGACGATGCAGAGGGGGTAAAAGCTTGAAAAAGACACAAGAGTACGAAGGCATCAATCTGCATGAAAAAGCGTATGAAAACTGTACGCCTAGACCGTTGCAAATATACCTCTAACAGTAAAGAAGATACCTATAGCTGGCAAACCTTTACCTATGAAAACTATAGCTTTTAATCCTAGAGCCCCGAGATCATACCTCAATACCTAATCTCCGGGACCTACAGTTTTTAACCACCTGACCAGCAGCCGTTAGCTATGAAGCTTACAACTCTTAACCCTAGAACCCTCAGATCATAGCTCTATACGTAACCTCCATATAATACAGCATTAAACACTAGACCGAGGGATCAACCTTGAATCCATATGACCTAACCACTAGACCTACAGGCTTTAACCTTCAGACCTGCGAGCTTAAGCTACGAGACTTATATCCTTTAAACCCCAGGCCCTAAGATTATGCCTCAAGACCTAACCATGTGACCAAAAGAGATGAGGAACATAACCAATGTACATAGCCTTTCAGATCAAAAGGCTTAGTCAAAAAGCCTAAGATATAAACATAAGACCTCAAAACATAACAAGGTGGAACGGAGTTCCTGAAAGCATAGAGAAAATACGAAAAACAAGAAACACTAGCAACAAAAGAACCTCAATTTTTAGGAAAAGAGAAGCAGATACACAAAGGGTTAACTTTACTGTATAAAGATCTGTAATCAGCATATATACCTCTTGCAGTGACAAAGATAGCTCTAACATCGATATGCCTCAAAAATTTGCATCATACATACAAGTACAAGTACATGAGACAAAATAGTTGAGTATAAAAGATATGGGATAGATAGAGGAGAAAAGAAACATGCTTAGGATACGTTAAGGAGGTAAAACAGGGCAGCTTATGAAATGAGAACGAATGTTAATATCAGAATCAACTAGCTTGAACAATGATCAAGAAGATAAAAAACAAGAGATATATTAGGTTAGGTTAAAGTGGTAGAATAGAGGAACTCAAGGAAAGAGAACAATTAGGTTAACAGATGCAACAAAAGAAGCCACTAGCGAAACACACCTAGGTTAAATAAAGAATGATAAATGAAGGTAGAAATGACGGAGTATATTAGGTTAGGTTAGTTTATAATAGGATGACATAGTAAAGCATAAATGTAGTACTTGCCTCAAGATTAACCACCTTTAATCGTTGGACTAGCTAACTGAATTTCAAAATCATAAAACCCTACCTCAGCCCAAAAAACAAAGATAAAAGACCCTACGGCCTTTATCCTCTAGACCAACAACATTTAGCTATGAACCCTACAACACTTAACCCTAGAGCTCCAGATCATACCTCAGGACCTAGCTTCAAAATCCTACAGCTCTCAACCACCCAGACCAGCAGACTTCACCTGTGAAAACTCTTAACTCTAGAGCATCAGATCATACCACAAGAGCTAACCATTAAATTCTACAGCTATTAACCTCCCATACGTGCAGCCCTACCTGTAAAAAACCTGCAACCCTTAACCCTAGAGTCCCAGATCATGCCTCAGCACCTAGCCTCTAAATCCTACAGCTCTAAACCATCCAGACCAACAGTCTTCACCTCCAGACCAAAAGACTTCACCTGTGAAAACGCTTAACCATAGAGCCTCAGATAATACCACAAGAGCTAACCATTAAGTCCTACAGCTGTTAACCTCCCCCACCTGCAGCCCTACCTGTTAAAACCTGCAACCCTTAACCCTAGAGCCCCCTCAAGAGCTAACCTCTAAATCCCACAGCATTCATGCTCCAGACCAACAGAATTTACCTAAGAAACCCTACAACCCTTAACCCAAAGAGTCCCAGATCATACCTCAGGACCTGGCCTCTAAATCCTACAGCTCTCAACAATCCAGACCAACACACTTCACCAGTGAAAACTCTTAACCCTAGAGCATCAGATCATACCACAAGAGCTTACCATTAAATTCTACAGCTATTAACCTCCCATACCAGCAACCCGACCTGTTAAAACCTGCAACCCTTAACCCTAGAGCCCCAGATCATACCTCAAGACCTAACCTCAAAATCCCACAGCTTACAAGGTCACGACCAACAGACTTTACCTAAGAAACCCTGCAGCCCTTAACCCTAGAGTGCCAGATCATACCTCAGGACACATCATTATAAGTTAAAGCAAATAAAGAGGATTGGCTGCCTACCTAAACGCTGTCTAAATCCACTAAACATACAGATTGCGCATGGCCGCCATCTTGCTCTTTTGGGTCTGTGCTGGATCACTCTCTATTACCCTACTTACTTAACGTAATTTTTCCAACGGACGTCCTCACCAGCTAGACAAATTGGTGGAAGATCCGTTATTCGAGGTCAAGAGAAGGTGATGGCCTTGCTCTTCTGTGCCTTTACGCGTAGGCACCAAAGTTCGAACCAGGTGGTAAGGAGATCAGCATATTGTTGAATCCTGCAGGTACACAATTTGAGCTCTGATGATGTGGAGGTGACAGCTGTATCGTCAGCAAGGGGATACAGCGAGCAGTTGGCATGAATCGTAGCGTGTCTTGACGACATCCCATTTGGAGAGTTGTGAGCTGTTTCATACAATGTATGATTGGTTTTTATCACAACTATACTCTTATTGTACAACTACAGATCTTCACAAAATAAGCATCACAGATAGCATTAAGGTTAACCGAATGTATTCATAAATCTGGAGTAAGTGAAAATATATATTAAATTTAGGGGGTCACCTTTCTCAAACTGAAGCATTTGTAGTGCTTTATTAATTCCCACAACTTCAACTATTCATTGGTATAATACAAATAAAAAGTGAAGCCTAAACTGCACTCCAACAGTGCAGTATAAATGTTCAACACAGAGAGCAATGCAAATTACTATCCCCTACCAGTGCATAAGATATTACAAGTAGTGGCATCTATGGAGCGCAGTAAACAGCCAGTGAGCGGGCAGGAATACAGTTACGGAACCTTTGCTATATCATATGTCCTTATGTTGGTCAGTAAATGTATTAACGTCACACTACTTTCTCATACAACTCTACTACAGAATACTCTTTTTATCTCTACACCGCTTTTAAGATAAGTATTTAAACGTTGTAGTCTCCTTAAACTATATGTTGTATACACTTAAGTTCAAATCAAGAGAGCTGAAGGTACAGACCAAATCCTCTAGAAGTTTTGTCATTTGTCACAACACTTGGAGATTTTAATATATTAAAACTTTAGGAATCCAAGCATTATCATTATACATCAACTGTGACATTTCTTGTTATGTTTTAATTGCTGAAACTGAGGGTTTCATTATACGCATTGAAGATACGTGATCACGCTTTTGTTATGCTTTCTGTAATGACTGTATAACTGTGTACAAGGACTATGTCATCTTGTTTAACCCAAGTTTACGTCGTCATATAAATAGCTATCTCTTATTTGCTTCCTAATGCTTTCAATTTTTTTTCTTAATATTTAAGTTTCTTGCGTTCCAACAAAATATTTAAATATCTTTAGTTGTGTTTTTTTTAATTTTCTGTGTAGAAACCTTGTCAGATAGTATTAACAGTTAAATTATTCAGCCTTAGTGCTATCTTATAATTACAAACTTCCGGGTTTACAAGGGCGCTTCTGTGGTTGGATTAACTTGCGTATAATTTTGGTGCCCGGCCCCTAATTTCATCTTCCACTACAATACAGGAAAACAGTGAAACAATGTGAATATGAAAAAGTTAGTGAAGCACTATTTCTTTGGTTCTCTCAAAGACGAGGAAAGTGAGGGATCGTTTTGCGACGGGCCGAATCCAGCTGGCAGGAAAAGAAAAAGACAGACTGGCCATTGATGAATGTCAGACCCTCGGTCTCAAGCCAGATCAGAGCTAGGCTCTCCACTGGCAGTGGAGTGTTTTGTAAAGAAGGATAATATGCGGCAGGAGATGAGTTTGGAGTTGTATATAAGCCACCTGGTGTGTTATCGCATTGCCTAGGAGCAGCCTTGGGCGTCTGTGGCCCTTTCCAGGATCGAAGTCGTATACAGAAGTCATATGTCGAAGTCGTATACTGGGACACACACACACACAAAACTGGACAATGAAGATATGAATATCAGACCCTCGGTCTGAAGCCAGATCAGAGCTAGGCCCTCTACTGGCAGTGGAGTGTTTTGTAAGGAAGTATAATATGCGGCAGAAGATGAGGTTGGAGTTATATTTAAGCCAACTGATGTGTTATTTTATGTGCTTAGAAGCAGTTTGGGGCGTTTGTAGCGCTCTCCAAGATCGATGTCGTACTCACCTAGACCGCGGATGAGGGAGTTGAAGCTGTGGGATAGGTTTTGATAAAAGCAACGTGAAAGGGTATGGATGCACTGTGTTATTGTGGGGATACGCAGGTCGCGTCCGATAAATAGATTGGGAATGTACTATGGGGAGTCTGTGGCAATGCGGAGGAATCGGGATTGTAGAATGTCAAGGTGGTGTAGGTGAGACTTGGCTGCTACTCCCCATATTCCACTGGCGTGTGTGATGGCTAGCCGGAGCAGTTCCGTAGGCAGAGACATGACTGATCGTCGGTTATAGAGATTGTATAGCATAACCATTCTTTTGCTAACTTTATTAGCCGAATATGTCAGGTGGTGGCTCCACGTGAATTTAATGTCAAGTAGAACACCAAGATACTTAACGTCAATTTTCCAATGGACGTCCTCATCAGCTAGACGAATTGGTGGAAGATCCGTTATTCGTGGTCGAGAGAAGGTGATGGGCTGGCTCTTCTGTGAGTTGACGTGTGGGCACCAACGTTCGAACCAGGTGGTAAGGAGATCAGCATATTGTTGAATCCTGCGAGTACACTATTTGAGCTCTGATGATGTTGAGGTGACAGCTGTATCGCCAGCAAGGAGATACAGCGAGCAGCGTGGCAGGGATCGTAAGGTGTTGTTGTATGGGAGGAGGAGAGTGGGTGCCAAGACACTACCTTGGGGAACGCCAGCTCTTATGGGATGGGCTGAGGATAAGATTCCGTCGTGAGAGGCAGCAAAGTTTCTGTCAGTGCGGTACAAGTGGATTAGATGTATTAAGTAGGAAGGGAGTGGTAGGTGATGAGACGGGTGACTAAGCCTTCGTGCCATACGCTGTCGAATGCTCTGGTGATATCTAGGAGTAGAGGTGAACCGAACTGCTTCCTGTTAAAAGCTGTTTAAACTTCATCAACAAGACGAAGTAGTTGGTGTTGAGTGGAATGTTGAGAGCAAAACCTGAATTGCTCCGCTCTGACAATATTGTATTGATTCAGGATAGGTTTTAGTCGAGTTAGAATAAGTTTTTCCATTTGTTTAATCTGTGCTGGAAGCAAACTGATGGGTCTGTAGCTCTCCGGGGACGTTGCGCCTTTCCCATGTTTGCAGATAGAGATGACCTTTGCGTTCTTCCAGGCCTTTGGGAAGTAGCAAAGTTTGAGGATTGCATTAAAGAGAAAGGTTAATGCTTTCACCCAAGGGAGGGGTAGAACCTTTAGGGCCGCGTTCACTATGTTGTCAAAGCTGGGCAATTTGAATGGCCGTAGGCTGGTGATGTGGCATTGCACTTCAGCTACGGAGATGGTGGGAGGTGGTAGATCATCATGAGGTTGGGAAAGTTACGCCTGAACTTCCTGAGTGACTGCGTGGATATGTTCTACATCTGGGGTATCAGCCAATAGGGTTGCATGTAGTTTAGCTTTTTCCCTTGCAGAATGAGCGACTGCTTGTCCGTAGCGCAGCGGTGGATCTTTGCGAAGGATTTGAAGTAAGGATTTGGTCATGCTCCAAAAGGAGTTGTCCTCTACACGAATAAAGTAGATCTTATTTTACCAGAACTCGTTGCGAAATTGTTGGAGTTGAAGCTTGACCAAGTCCTGAAGTCGGCGAAACTCACGACGGTCTGTGTAAAAAGCGCCGTCGCATCCTGTTCTTTTGTTTAATCACCTCACGGATGGCCTGAGGTAAAGGATCGATATTCAATGTGCTAGATTTTGATTTTGGTGAAGAGTTCCTGATAGCACTAGTCAGTTGGGAGGTGTCATGAACCATGGTGTCTATCTCTTCTGGAGTTGGACATGACTGCTGCGGGAGCTGGATTTGTTCCAATCGCATCAAAAACTCCTCCCAATTGGTATTTCGTGGGAGTGGGAATCCTTGAGGAGCTTTGTAGTTGGGCTTACCAGGGAAGGATAGGAGGATGGGGTAATGATCTGAAGATAGAGCTGTGAAGATGCTAAGGTGCTGCCACACATTGCGGACCAGGGCGAGATCAAGCCAGTCAGGTGGTCTCCTGTCTCTATAGAGAATTTTAGGTTGGTTTGGAGCCCTAGCGGAGAAAGCCCTAGACGCTACAAAGTTGAGGAGTGTGCGCCCACGGTGGTTGGTAATGGAGGAGTTCCAGTTGAAGTGCTTGGCAATGAAGTCTCCCGCAGCAATCGCGGCAACTGGGGAGCAGAAGAGATTATCCAATTCAGAAGGAAGTAGGGAGCGAGTCGGTGGCGGGATACTGAGTACAAGTGCAGGAGACCATTGGTGTTGTCGACTTGGATGTCGGTGATCTCCAGTTTACTGGTTGCAGGGATAAATATTTGATGGTTTTGAATGGCACGGTCAATGTATATGGCAGTACCTCCTCTGCCGTCGGCTCGATCACTGCGATAGGAACACATTCCTGGGATGCCACATTTTATATGAGGTGATAAATGGGTTTCCTGCACCATTAAGATATTCACCTTCTGCATGGGCAAAAAGTTTGAAACTTCCGCCAATTTTCTGCGGAGACCATTGGCATTCCAGAAGCAGATCTTCATTCCTGGAAATGTTGTGTATCGTTGGTGTCTAGTAGCCATTGGAAATGCAGAAGGTGAAGACTGTTTGGATAAGTACCACTTCTGGTGACGTTTGTGGAGATATAGTGAGCAGAGCCTCCATCAGAGCAGTTGCAAAATTAATCTGCAAGTGCGGAGGAATGCGATCGGTTACCTCGCTGTAGGCTGCAATGTCCGCGATCCTCTGTGGATTCGAATGATCGTTAGTGGATGACAATACAGATGGAGTGGCAGGTTTAGAGGATACCGACCTTCTTGGTGAGAGCTGTTCAGGCATGGCCTTTTTGAGGCGATGTTGAATAGTGTTTGATAATTGTGGTTGAGGAGAACTGGCAGGTGTAGAAACAGCAGATGAGATTGGTGGAGGTATTGTACAGTGAGTAGAAGGGAGCTGACATTCTTGCGGTTGGATAGGGTGTGACACAGAAGCGTTCCTGTCGGCTGCTGCGTAGGATGGGAATTGCACTGAGGATCTAGCTGGGAGACCTGGGAAACGAGCACCGTAAAAAGCCTCCTTAGGTAGCCCATGGGGGTTGGGTACACGGGGAGGAGCATGAACTGGAATCGTTCGGACACTATTCTTGGTGCTTTCCAGTTCATATCGTTCTTCCTGCCAAACAAGGCATTTGGCGTATCGACATGAGTGTTCAGCTCCGCAGTTAGCACAGCTGGGTTTAGTAATGGTGAGCTTGCTACAAGCATTGCGAAGATAGCCTGTTTTCCCACAGTGAGAACAAACAGATGGTAGTCTGCAGGCTTCCGCCCCGTGGAAAAACTGCCGGCAGTTTAAACACTGCTGAGTTCGGAAAGGTGGTTTGTATGCCTCGACGGTGACGGAAGCAGAGAACATCCTGTTCTCATTTTAGATTATTCGGCCTCGCTGGATTTCTCTAAAGCTACTCTGAAGTGTGGAGGAGGGCCTGGAGTGTGTCCGCGGATAGTGCGGAGCTGGTTGACACTGATTATGGGAAGTCCTTCACCTCATCCTCATAGATATATTGAGGGAGATTTTTTATGGTTACCTGAAGCCGCTTTTCTTCAGACAGGAGAGTAGCGATCAGCGGGTTTTGATTATCCTCTAAGCAGCGACGGACTTCACGATGTGCTTTGGGATCTACGGGTATGATGGCAACTCTGTTGCGCATGTTACGCAGGGTAATAGTTTTGTCGTACCCAGCAAAGGTGTGCAACTTTCTGCCGTCTTCTGGTTGACGAAGGAAGATGGGAGGGGGTTCCGCCACCATGGAGTTAGGGGTGTCTGATGGAGCAGAGGCAGCGTTTATCACTGAAGTGGGCAAGGTCTTTGTAGCACTGCGAGGACGTTTAACTGGAGCGGTGCTAGAAGGGGCTGCTACGACTGAAGAGGAGGCTGCAGTTGCAAGGGGAGAGAATTTATTTGACGACGTAGGTGTGTGCTCAGTGATGTTGTTGCATTGAGGTGGTGTCTCCTCTTTGTGGGGACCTGTTGCCTTTCATATGTTGAATGTTCGTGCTTGGTGAGGTACGTAGTGATGACCTCCATACGAACATGGTGCCGAACCATTTTATGAAATTCTTCTGATGCAACTTGGGAGTTGTTACCCTCAGAGCCCGCTGCAAGGAGTTGAGGTATATGTTGCTCAGCAAATTGAACATACTGCAACCGGGCTACCATCTCTAGTTGAAGAATTGTTGCATTATCAGGATGCAGGGGAAACTTTGGATCAACTATAAGTTCCAGATCCATGAAACAGCTGCTGTTACCATAGTAGGACAGAGCCGCCATGAGAACATCTTCGTCTGAAGAGGAGGTTGCTGTGAAGTCCATGTTACATGAGGACATGATGTACGAAAGAGAGCACAAAACTGGCAGTAATACCGTCCAATAACTTGGCCCAATACAATATCCTACTGTGGGTATGTATGCGTGCACGCTGGCCCTTCATGCACAAGGGCACACGTATCACACTTCACACGATATTTTAATTAATAGGGAATCCTAAAATTTCACTTAGATTCACTAAAAATACGGCACTGAGCCAACAAAGGTCGTTTGCACAAAATAACACTAATTTGCGTGAATAACACAGTCAAATGCACAAAATCAATGAAATATTGTTCACCACGCATTATTATACTAGAATTATACAATAATAGCAATGCGATTCGATGACAATGGATAATTCTGTAACAACATTTACAAGCTAATCTTATGAAAAGTTGTTTAATTGTTGCCACAGATTAATACCAGATTCTCAACTCCGTGTAAAAAACTGAAGACGCATAGGGTGCTCTTTCCTGAACCTTTAGACCCCGGCGACCTTGGAAACTACGGCCGGTGATGCCGGTAATGTAGTAAGCTTCTATTGCGACCGAGCTATGGTGCACTCACTTCCCCTTCCCTTCGGCTCCCGTTTTCACTGACTGATAGAATCCAACTTCTTTCGAAATCACTTCTCGTTACACATGAATAGTTTGCGGCACATATCAACTATTTCATATTAGGATAATACGCGTCAAATACGCTGAGGAAATGTGCGATAAACTATTCATCAGTGTGCGAGATGTGACTTCGAAAGAAGTTGTCCAATTTGTGAAAAAAATGTCAAGAATAAACTTGAACTTTCCTGTTAAATATGAATAATTGACTTCCACAAAGCATTATATCTTTATTTCTGTTGCAAATTGATAATTTTGTCTTTAAAAACAATTAAATTTTAAAAAAGAGAGAGTGAGATCACTTAAGCTGCTGTTGAGATTATACAAGACAGCTGTATCCCCTTTCCTTCAAGCTTCGTGTAATACTTAAAATAAAGATAACTTAACATTAAAATAACGATTCTGTAGATACAGGAAAACAGGTAAGGTTACCATGTTATATGTAATGCAATTTATTTGTACACTTGAAATATTCCCTGGAATAACAGTGAGACAAAAAAAAACCTAAAGAAATATGTATATAAATTTGAAATGATACCAACAACTATGTACAAAAAATAGCACTATTTCTTTAAAATGACAACAAAGCAGCTCTGTTAATGGTTATATTTAATAAGAATTTTAAAAGCTCAATAGTACATACATATTTTCAGCACAAGTGTACTAATTGTATATTCAGAGCAAAACCTGAAATTTGTGATCGATTCATATAAGATTAATAATGTCAAATTGGTACAGAAGTCAGTATTAGCAACTGGTGACATAAATTTCATAAATGGCACTATTTTATATACTTCTAATCACTTTGGTTGAATTAACATTCACAAGTGCAGAATAAATTATGAAAAATAATAATTACATTAAAGCTGTATCATTCATTTAAAGTTGTCCTAAGCTTAACTCTGTCTTCACAACACAAGAATATTACAGCGTTGAATTTTTAAATGCTTCAATGGCATGCATATGCACAGTAATGAATGCTGAAGAAGAAAATGTGCAGTTATAAAAATAAAATTTAATGCACAGTGTATCTTCCAATAAGAGATTATTTCATGTAGTTATCTGACTGTGAAGTATAATTTGCTTAATGAGCAGAGTAATTGTTTGGATAAATGGCTTGCTTTAACTTGATAAGACTTTATGCAATGTACTTTATGACTAAGATGGCAAATGGAGCCCTCTGCATAGTGTAAACCTCTCAGTCCATGACATACAACTGAATGTGTGTCAAATAAATAACTAAATGAAAGATTACACTATTAACCATTAATGCTGTTTGTAGTTTTAGTTAACAAGTGAAAGTGATGGAACTGTATGTTTGAGTAGTTAATAGAAAATAATTTAGTAATGTAAGTTATTTGCTCACACATGTAACCATTATTTCTTTTGACACTCCATAATTCTCTTATGTGTTCACTACAAAGAAACAAGAAGTGCATTATATAGCAAAATAATGTGCAGATTTATCTACTTTCAAAATTATTATGTGGCTTCGCATCACTGCATGTAATGAATGGCTCATATATTAGGTTAAACATCTTTTTCCCATGCCAAAGATTGAGATTTTCATTCCAAATTAGAACAATGAGAGGATGTTTAACAGTGTAGTTTCATGTGACATGTAACATTTCTGTGGGTCATGCTAGTAACGTTATATAACCCTTAAAATGGTTAGCATTACAGAAATTGTGTACCAATATTACTCATAAATGGTGGCAAGTACATATTGAGAACAGATGTACCACAGAATACATAAATGCTGTGCAAATATCACTTTAACTTGTTACTCTTCTGACCATTTGTGTGTGTGCGTGTGCGTGTGCGTGTGTGTGTGTGTTACAAGAAAGAGGATTTTATAACGTATTATTTATTGTGAAGCTTTACTAATTTAAGATTAAGCCACACTGTGTTTAGGTCCTAGCTAGCTGACATTTTGCATGTTTTTAAGAATAACTGGAATATAGAAACAAAATTAAAAGTGGCATATAATGATGATGACACAATGACATTTTAATCATTTCTTGCAATGCACAATTACACCTAAAAACTTGTAAAGCTTTTTCAAATAAATTCTAATCCATCAGATCTCTTCTAAGATGGTTATTCAGGTAAATAATTTAGTGTAGTGTGTACAATAATATTGCATAGTGACTACTGCATTAAACAATATAGAACAAATTAGGTTTATGGAATCTCAGATCATACTTATGTTACTTACCTTACATGGACTTATATATGACTTAGATATTTTAAATTTAAAACTACAAGTACAAACATAAAAACTAATACACCCAATCAACTGTCTAAAATAACTTCACTTTTCACTTTTCCTTTTTGGCCACAGTATTCCTCAGAGTTTTTGTTAAATTTTCCACTGATATGAAATGAAACTCAAACTTTCAGAAATATTTGATATGCCACATTAAATTGCTGTATACACGGGAAAGAATGCTTTGTACAACATTACTAAAGTTCCGGAAGATCACTGCACATCACCAAAACAAGAAACATACACAATATTCAATAATCCTGCACTCTGATTTCTTCCATCGTATTCCTGGTAGCCTGAGATGATGGATGACCCTGAAAGACAAAAACCAGAAAATCCCATTATTGCAGTGATAAAGTAACAAAGTTAATGAAACTAATGCTTTTGTATGTAAAACAACACACTTTTTCCATTATAAGGTGCTACATTAATCTAGAGAATTTAACTATGCATGAATATGTGTTAAGGCACATTTCAGGTTATGTCATATTAATTGTCGGTATTTAGCTACATGCTAAATCTTACTTACCAATAGGTCTTTGTGAAAATCTATTCTCGTTCTTCCTGCTGCCCATATGTCCTCATAGTTCCCACAAATTTTTACAATTTCACAAATCGATGAAAATTGTATTCAGAACTTAATTTGGCTTGGCCTCCTTGCCGTTAAAGCTTTAGTTCAAAAATTTACAGGTTAGCCAATGTAGTGTCTTATTCATATCGTACATTGAGCTCAAATAAGGTCAATAATAGGCCAATAATATTACGAAAATTACTTCATAAGTAGTAAAATAATACAATAGCTATTAAATTTTGAACTAAGCAGAAGCTATTTTATATATTAGTGAGTATGAAACACGGCAGCCAAATAATTATATTGGCGGCTTTGAATCCGGCGCATGCAGCGCTCAAAATGTACCTTTAAACCCCGGGTGTTTCGCGAACCTTAATGTGTCTCCTGGTTTCCTGAGTTAACAGGCCGTGCTTGTTACTATCCTAGCAAAGCAAATCGTTTCGTTTGTGTAATAGTTCAAGTTCTTCTGAAGAGAGGGCAGCAGTATACATTTTGTTTAGTCTGTTTTTAAAATAAGCACAAATAGTTTAATAATAAAGGAAATTATAAAGAAATTAAATGCCGAGATTCATATTTAATGATTGCATAAAACTGACTAATGCTGTTTATCAACCTTTCGTGGTTACTTGATTTATACAACAAAACAGAGTCATTTCATGGTTAAGTGTTTGTAATATCTGCCATAAATATCCTACCCTCAGATGGCCAGCACCAGCGAGCGAGAGCGAGCGGCATACTGGTTTCAAATGAAGAGTACTGTGTAGAATTTTTGAAGCGGATTGGGCTATTAAGTTAGTCGGATCTGCACGCTAATATCTCCATAAGCATACAGTCCACCTGGGTAGCGTGGTGGTAGCGAGTCTGCCTCACGTTCAAGAGGTCCCGAGTTCGAATCTCGGTCGAACCTGGATAAGGTTTTTTCTGGGGTTTTCCCTTATCCTGAAAGACGAATGTCGGGTAACTCTAAGCTCTATGGACCCTGGGCGGCTTTGAGCATCATTTCACCCATTCCATTCATCGTCCGGTATGACAACGTTGCAGGACGTAAAATTACAAAAAAGCATACAGTTCGCTGTAATATTATTAGTGGACACCACGTGGACACAGTTGAACATTGTGGTACAATAAATAAAATAAAATCTGAATAGACCATCCCGGCACCTTGTAAACTATACCGGGGCATATGTTCAAATTTTCTATTTATTTCCAAAATACACATCATACATATGCTTATATAATATACATAATTTTTTCAGAATAATTACAAAACAAAACTGAAAGAAAAAAAAAGTAACAAAACAAAATAGATCTAATATCTAAGAAATTACATCAAAAACTAAACAGACAGCTAAATTTCTTAACTAATATAAGCAAAAATAACTATTTCTAAACATTTCTACTTTAAAACCAAAAAACAAGAGAAAAATATTTAGCTATATCCTGACAAAATCTAACATACATTAAATACCAAAATTCTACAAAACATCTTTACCTACCTTCTTAATTACTAACTCAAGACAACAAAACAATATATGATTAAAAGAAAAACTATATCACTGGTGTCCAACGATACAACAGGAGATATTTTCCAGCTATTGTAACAATTTCTTTTATTTTTTTATTTTATATTTAAAATACTGGTAACCAGCATATTTTATAAATATTTATTCAAATAAGTTTATTTAAATACTCAAAAAATTTTTCACAGACAATTTCTTATATTATTCAAAAAAATTGTTTTTATTAATATTTATATACTCATTCTTTTTATTTATTTCCAAAATGAACAAATTATTTTATTCTTCTAATTTCTTTTTATATCTATTTTTATTGTCATATAAAATAATATATACAACTTAATACTATTTTAGGCATTAATTAAAGATAAAATTTTTATTTGAATTATATGCCTTTACCTATACAGTTATATATGAAAATTAAATTTAAAATTATTCAATATTACAATTATTAAGACAGAAACCATAAATCCTTTCTATATGTTACAAATTCTTTCCATCTAACATTTTATTCTAACCACTTAAATTTCTTCACTTTTCACTTAAAATATTAATTTTTTTCACTAATCACTTAGCTCTCTTAATATTAACTTTTTCACTTAATAGCAATATCACTTTTAACACTCACAATATTCACCAATCACGCATTTTTATATTGAACAATCCACTCAGCCTTATCTTGCTTCATCTCCGCCGACACTACTCCTAATCCATCCCACCTAATTTGGTTGCCTGGCCACAGTTGCCTATTCTCTGCAATGCCATCTGATCTTCCCTCTGGCATTTTCCATTCTTCTGGCTGGTTGCATGGCAACGGTTGCATACGGCCATCCTTCCTTTGGCTGGATACGATTATTGTATCCTCCATCTTGTCGTTCCTCCTATAATTTGTATATGTCTCTCCTTCTCTTCTTCTTGATCTTATTCTTCGTCTCGTTGCCCATTCCTAACTTCACGTTGAAATTACTTAAAATCCTTTTCTATTAAATTGAATATTTTGAACGCATTCCTCCTATATTTCTTATCTTTGATCTTCATTTTCTTCTTCTTCCATAATATTCAGTGGTTCCTCTATAATATTTTGCCTTATAATTCTCTCTTGTATTCTTTCAGATCTTCTTAAATTTTGGATCTCTAATTGCACATTAACTAGTCTTATTTCTATGCTGTCTGATTCCCAAGCTTGTTTGCTTATATAATTGGTCAAAACTTGTAACTTTTTAATTCATTCTTTATCTTTGATGATATAACTTACATGATAACCTGCTAATGCCTGTCTTTCTTCTGATTCCAAAATTCCACATAAATTTCCCTGATTGTACAATAATCTTTTAACAATCTATATATTGTGATTGGGTATTTCTTTACTCTTAATCTATCAAAGGAAAATGGCCACCATAGATTATCGAAAGCTCCCGATATATCCACTGATATTCCAATTACTTAATTTTGTTGAGATTAGAAATTGTTTGTTGTAGTTCTAATATTGCGTCTTCTGTAGAAAAACCTTTTCTAAATCCAAATTGTTTACTATTTAAACCAATAATTTGTCTATATTCCATCATTCTTTTAAAGATTAGTTGTTCAAATATCTTTCCTAAAGAATTCAATAAACATACTGGTCTAAAGGATTTTGGTTGCGTTTAATCTTTATCCTTCCTTTACTCAATATTATAGCTTTTGCTTCTTTCCATATTTTTTGGAATCTACCTCTGATTAAACAATCACTGAGCAGAACATGTAAAAATGGTATAACTTCCTCTTCTAAATTATATAATACTTCATTGATTATTCCATCAGGATCTGGTGCTATTTTGGCCTTTAGAGTATTAAAAATTAATTTTAGTTCTGTGACATCAAAAGGATAAATTGCATTTCCTCTATATTCCAAAGCCATCTCTCTTCTTATTTGTAAACATATATCATTTTCCATTTCATTATTGTCATAGGGCAATAAATTATTCAATAATAATTTCACTGATTCTTGCCAATTTTCTGTCATTTCCACATTTCCTTTATTTAATATTCTTATTTTATATTCTTCTCTACAAAATTTTCCCAATATTTCCTTCTGGTTTCTTCTAATAATATTTTATACTTATCTTTGGCTTCCCTATACTTTCTCAAATGTTCCTCTTTTTCTGTATGGAATTTTCTAGCTAAGGATATTGCCGTTTGTAATCTGCCTGTTCAAATTTTATCTTTACTCTTGTTATTAAATTTCATCTTTGGAACTGCGTTATCCACAGCTATCTTTATTGCTTCAGTCAAGATTATAGCATCCAAATCAACTGATCCTCCCATATATTGTATATATATATATATTTTAAATTCTTCCCTCATTAATCGCCACTTTGGCATCTTAAAATTATATGTTATTTCCATATCCTTCTGATCTAATTTTTCTTTATCTTCCAACACATAATCAAAATATATTAAATTATGATCACTCATTGTTTGATTCTGTATCACTATCCAATTTTTAATATTTTTTCAGCTATCCATGATGATAATGTAATATCTATATTCTCTTCTGTGCCGGCTCTACTATTGAACGTTGGTGGATTATGATTTTGATTTATTACATATAAATTTAATTCAGCTTTATTTCTTCCAATTTTTCACACCTTTCATCTGGTGTTTTGCTAAACTACCACAAAGATTTAGCATTACAATCGCACAAATGTATAATTTCATCATTTCTAAATTTATTATGTATAGTTTGCATTTTAATTTGGAATGGTTCAATATCTAAGCTGTATTGAACACAGTAATTTACCAATATAAAGCTGCCATCCCTATGTATAATTTCTACACAATTAAAATGTGTATGCATAAATTGTGCTATATTTACAACTTGTATATCTTCATGTAATACAACTATTGCTGTCATAGACTTATTATTACATAATATTTGTCTAGACCTTAAAGGCATAAACAGAATATGTGAATTCACGACATATGGCTCCTGAATACATATAATATTCAATTTTAATTCTTATGCAATTTCCATTAACTCCCCCATAACCAATTTACTACGTTGCCCGTTTATTTGCGCAATTCTGAAGATTTCCTCCATGTTAAATTTCCAAAATTTATTTCATTTATAACATTTCTTATTAATTTAGAAAAATTTTGTTTATTTTCATTTACTTCATTCGCCATATTATGATTAAACTTTTTTTTTCAATTTTCTGTAATATTTCTTGCGTGGGTCACTTTATGCTTACTTTGACTTAATTTTGTTGACTTATTATTATTGGTATTTAAAGCAATTATGCAACTTGCTATAACATTTTCCGATTTATTATATTTCTTCTCAACTTTAGTAGTATTTATTTTACAAAACGTGGTTTTTGGTTTAAATACTTGATTGTTTTGTACACTATAACTTATATTTTCCTTTGTATTTTCTTTGGCCTGTTTTACTGGTCTAGTTATCCCTGGTAGTCTAGTTTGTGCACAGTAATAAGAACAACTTCCAGTTGAATCAAAAGCAACCCGTCCATAGCTTAACACTAAATCACTATACAAGTCTTCCAAATCTAAAATTTCTCCTCTCTTTTCAAAAACTTTATTTATAAATCTAGAAGTTCTTCCACATTTGTTGGCATTTTTTTCCTTAATTCCATACGATCTATTGCATTCGGAACAGTAAATAATATTTTGTCTGCATTTTCGTGCACTTTTCTTGTTATATATCTAAGCGCTGCTAATAAAGTTTTTGTTTCTTCAAGCCTACTTAATTTTAATATTATTTCAAATTCATTATAAATTTCTTTAACATTTGGAATTTCCATTTGATCTTGATGAATTAATGTTTGCCCTAAATTTCTATCTTCTGAATTTTTTATTTGTTCTTCATTCACATCTTTTTCTTTCTGAACTTTTATATTTTCTTCCTCTACCATTTCAGATACTATTTAATTATAGTTTATCAAATTCTTCTTCCTTACAAATGTCTTATTTTTACATTTATAGACTTATCATAATTCTTCTCTATTTTACAATCCAAAATTTTCGAATTTATTTGTATTGGTTCATTATGAACCATTACTTCTACTCTTATGATATTCCTATTTTCTTCTTTACTACTATTATCCATCATTAATTCTTCATTTACGACTTTATTTATTTCGTTATTTTTATAATTACCAATTCTTTTTCTATATTCAATTGCCCGTTTGATATTTCTTCTTATTTGGCATGGTGTGTTCCTCTTCTTCTTATTTGTTGATAAATTTTGGTTTATGGTATTATATTCCATAATCTATTCTGGGTAACATTCTTTCCAACTTCATATTATACGTTGGGCAGTTTTCTTTGCCTCCACAACTCTTCTTTCTCCTTACACAAGGGATACAGATATTTTGTGCTGCTTTTTGACAATCTTTTATTTGATGGTCACATTCTCCACAATTTCCACATATTGTTTTATCATCTCTGCAAAACTTTTCCACATGTCCATAATTGTAACATTTGAGACATTTGGGAACTGATATATAATTTTAAAACTGACACAGCTTGAAAGCCGACTCTTTGTCGAAATCTTCTTTTAACATATTGCCTTAAAAATTTTGCTGATAGACATTTTCTTTCAAGTCCTTATCCCAGACTCCTGTTAAAGCATTATACATTATTATCTGTGGATTTCTTTTTTTATGTTTTTCTATTTTCAAATCTTTTTCTAACAATTCCTTAAAATGTATCACTTGTTCTGCATTGTCTTTGGTTTCAGTTTCAGTTATCACATTTTTCCTGCAGGTTTCAAATTGCAAATTCTTATCTTATTCTTCGCCGGATTCAAATTCTTGGTTACTGTTTCTTTAAATTATTTAACATCTATATTGGAATTAGCAGAAATAAAAACGGCGTGTCTTTTATTTTCCATTACTCTTCTTACTTGTCGTCCATTTGTTTGAGCAGGAACAGCTGCTACTTGTGCAAACGTCCTCGGCATTTCTTGATATGACGAGTTCGCTTCGCCTTCAAGTTTTTGCTTCTGTTAATGTTTTTTCTTTTTCCAAGTTCATTCTAAAAGCTCTATTCTCATTTATTCAATTAGATAAAGTAATCTTTTCTTCAAAACATTGCCCATTCTGGAATCATTAATCAGAATCGAGTCTGCTTCTTGGAACCAATCGTCAAACTTCATCATTGCTAATTCGGTACAATCTTCAGTTCCTTCTTTCACAATTTTCTCCTGACTTTATTTGATTGCTCCATTTTTGTACCTTTTATTTCTTCTTTGCGTTTTTCTTTAACTTCTTTCTCTTCTTTCTTCTTACCTTCTCTATTCGATTCTACACTACTCCCATTTTTATTCTTCTTATCCTCCTTTTTCTTCTCCTTCTCTTTTTTTCTTCATCTTTATTTTCCTTAATTATTTCTTTACTAACTTTATCATCAAATTGCGGTACAGCATTATGACACGGTACAACATTATGGTACAGCAGTACAGCACATTAAGTCGCATATGTGATCTGAAATTTGATAGATATTGTCGCCGGGGCATTATTGTGCTGCTGCCGGTCGCGTGCAAAAGGGACAGAGAGCTACGTGGGCGCTGAACGCTTGCCGAAAGAACGCAAGAAAGAGACAGATGTCTGGAAGTTTCGTCTTTTCTGGTGCCGTCTCGTTTGTCACCGAGCATTCCACTAATTTCTAGA
Source organism: Mantis religiosa (assembly GCA_030765055.1). Taxonomy (NCBI): domain Eukaryota; kingdom Metazoa; phylum Arthropoda; class Insecta; order Mantodea; family Mantidae; genus Mantis; species Mantis religiosa. Next base: position 239,811,419 of record CM060948.1, on the reverse strand, counting down.
AACTGGAGATATAAAAAGCATCGCGGCTGTCAAAGTGGTGTTATTTGCGGGTTGAGCTGTTGATTGTGTGTGTGCAGCTATTTGAACTGTGCCGCAAGTAAATTCTTTCGTTTGTTTACGTGTGGCGAAGGAATGAGAGACTGCGCTTGCGTATGACACGTCATTTTTAACCTTTAATTTGCGTACAAAGTGTGTTTTTACTGAAACAAAGAGCATTTTCAATTTCTTCAAACAAGGCTTTTAATTCTACGAAACGAGAAAGTCACAATATCATATTCAAGTTTGCAGGAATAGAACAGAATCCAAAAAGCATTATGGTACATTGTGAAGAAACGTAGACATACTCATTTATGTGCAATGCTTCTATAATTAATATTAGGTAAAGCTCTCCATAGGATATATTAAGTTTTGAACTACATAAATTTTATTTATTTACGGTTATTTAGTATGCAACACAGTGGCCAAAATAATTATATTATCAACATTGAATGTCGTTCATATCTGGTTGTCAATACCATACAGCGTGTGCATTTGATAATAAACAGAGTACATGCGGCGCTCAAAATATTTGGTTCGGACCAGGACTTTTGGGAATCTCGATACGGCATCGGAATTTGCTACCCCACTTGGCACACCCTGAATAATACCCTGGATAAAATGACAATATTCATTTGCTCGTAAAGAAATTTAATCTTAGTATGTGAACTTTAATATGGTACAGCAGCCTCAACACTGCAGTCACAGCCATCGAAAATCACTTAAGTATCCTTGTGCACCATCAGTAGCTAGGTTGTAGCTCTCGGCTACGTGAACATTTATCGCAAGCTCCCCAATTCCCTCACGATGCTAAGTGGGCACAATTCCTATACCCTGGACTTAAAATCCGCACCTCCAGGGGTGGGATCGAACAAGGGTCGCATTCCATAGCAGGGAACCAAAGCATGATGCCTTAGCCCACTACGCCCCGGCGCAGGACTAGTGTTCTGTGGTTGTTACTATTATGGCGGATCAGTGCCTTTTGTAGCCTGACCCCCTCCAAAAATTCCTAAAGTTATTTTATAATAACTTTATAATAGTGAAGGCCGTAGAATATTTCAATGGAGTGCAAATGACTATAAATACGTCTAACTTACGTTTCATATCAGAGGCATTAACTTCCAACCAGCTATTGTTTTTGTGTATCCAGAACAAAAGAGCAACGGTTTAGTAAATAAAATTATTGGAATTCTACATATTCATCATTTATGAGTTATAAAATAAATTTTCTTTCTCTTTTGCGTTTATATTGGACTATTTTTATTGAGTTTTAAAAGCAAAACACAACACACAAATAACTAACGCACACAGAGCTATGGTTAGAAACCAAAATGACAACAGAACAGCGAATTGTGGACTTCACTGGTCACATGTATCCATGAACTCACAATGACCGCAGAGCTCTGTGTAACTAATTATGTAGATAATTAACACAGATCAATAAATTGTGCTCTTTGACTTTCTTCAGGATAAGAAACAGTAGCTTTTATAGGTAGTGATGTAAAACACAATATATTATGTTTCCATGAACAGCTAAGTACATTTTCTGTACATAATCATCCTTAAAGTCTTACCTATAAGCCCATGTGTACTTTCCGTTACCCTTATTTTCTTACCAGGAAAGTATTGCCACGAGAAAGACCCGTTTTATTTGTATATCAGTATGCAACAGAGTTAAATGAATAATAACGTACGTATTTTGTTGATGACACTGATATGCATGATTATGGGATTTCCACCAAAAAATGTCTGCTTTGCTAAATTTGATGTGCTGATTCCAAAACTGAAATCGGTTTTTATATACCACGTACCATTTTTTTACAATTAGTAGTCATACCTAAACTGTTTTGATGTAGTACTGCGCATAAATATTGTATGGAAGTAAGAAACACTAATAATTTCTTTGTTCGAATTAATATGTTTTACAACAATGACACCAATGTAACAGACACAACACTAAAATTAGCCTTAAATGTGCAATGTTGTACAATGGACATACATATGCATCAGTTTCTGTAGCCCATTCAGTTCACCTCAAGGAAACACACTAGAAAAAGTCAAATATTCAGAGCTTAAGTGGCAGGTTTGTGGAGATTTAAAAGTTTTTGACATGCTTCTAAGTTAGCAATCACCTGTAATAAAATGCCATGTGTATTTTTTGAGTGGGATAGTAGAGTCCGATTCAAGCACTGGAGAAGCAAACTTTGGAAGCAGAAAGATATCGTACCAGGAATGAAAAATGTTCATGAGTATCTTATGGACCCAAAAAATTTTCTCTTACTATCCTTACACATAAAATTAGGCTTAACGAAGCAATTTATTAACGCTTTAAATAAGAATGAGAACTGCTTCAAACAAATATGCAAGAGGTTCTCTGAAATATCTGAAGCCAAACTAAAGAGGGAATATTACGTAGTTGGGTGACAATTTAGGAAGTTGTTTACCTTATTTGAAAAAAAAAACGATGACAGATATTGAAAAACGGGCATAGATTGGTTATAAGAGCATCATCGTAAACGTTCTGAGAAATTACAAGGATCCAAATTACAAAAACATTATATAAGATATATTTAAGAAATTGCAAAAGATAGTTTACAATATGAGTGTGAAAGTAATTTTCCTGCACTCTCATTTGCACGTATTTTCCCAGAAAATCTCGGCTGCATCAGCAAGGTGAACGATTTCACCGCGACATAAAGGAAATGGAAAGACGTGCAATTCAAGGCAAAGTGTAAAAATACTGGTGTAAAGTTTAAATGTATGTGACTATTTAGAACAGATGTGAAATATTAGTTTATTATGAAGAGTGTTGTTTAGAAATGTGTAGATTTATTAATATTTATTTATAAATACGACAGAGCTGAGTATAAACATTTGCATTTCACCAATTCTTATATTGTGAAGGATTGTTACGTCATGGAGAAAAACTGAGTTCATATTCTGATTCAACTTATCAAATTAGGGATAATGACATATTAAAATAACAACCCCAGAGGAAAAGGTCAAATTTTGCATATTAGTGATACTTAGACGTCGTAATTTTCATTTTATGCCTATTTTTTCTGAAGAACTAATCACAATTCAATCCTATATGGTCACGTTTAATGTAAAATTACAGTTGCAGTGAAAGTGTTGCTCTACTTCAAAAGGCTGTTCTACACCAATGTACCTATTTTCATTGCTTTTAAGCCCTGAAGTTGCCTAATCATAATAAATAGTTTTTTTTTAATTACGACATATTGTCAATTTATTTTTGAGTCAGATTTTGAAACACTGTGCATCACTGAATGAGAATAGATGGATAAAGACTGTGGAAAAAGTCAGTAGCTTTCACAGGAAATATACTTTTAAAACTGCCTTCCTAAAATGTAAGAGTTAGGCTAACAAGTTTTTAACCGCAAGGAAGTGCGTTGTTCTTGCACACAATGGATGAATTTAAAATAGAGCTCGGAATGGAATCACATGATCTTGAGCGTCGTGCATGAAAAAAGGACCTCAGTCAACAATCTTATGAATTTTCAGAAGCCCTCCAATAATTGTATTTGATTATATTCATTTAATAACGAGATTTATCTTGAAAATAACCATTTTACCTGGTCATTCTAAAAGGAGGTTGGGCAGTGATGGTCCAACACCGGTAATACATTGCACTTTGTTAAACGCAAACAGCACTTTGGAATATGAAAGGAGTTGGTAACATCCCATGAGTACTTTTCCTCCTAGTGAACCTTCTACCAGCATACAGTATTGAGCGAGAGTAAACAACTACGAAATATATAGTGCCCAAATGCCGAAAGAGAAATCTTCCAAAAATGCAGTGATATGACAATGGATACAGCACATAACAAAATTCAGCACTCATAGAAAATTTGTTTTCTGCAAATTCTGTAGTAAACAGGCAAGCAACTTGTAGAAACATCTGAAAAAATTGATTTTCCATTCTATTTGCACAAAATTATTTTAACCCTGAAAAGTGTCCTCAGTTCCTTTTGTACTTGTTTCACATGAAAAGATATCTCCTAGTGATTAGCATGTAATGACCATTAGTCTAGAGCCTCTCAGACTGCACTAAAGATATAAATTTTAACACAGTTTCCTGAACCTACAAGTGAAAAAAGTTTTAATATGAATCTGTGCAAAGCTTTAGCAGCAGCTAACAACCTTAGAATGTAGTATAAAATCCCATTTTAAGCGCAATTTTACAGGAGTTCAAGTATTCCATTACATCTGAATCGATTTTGCGAACAAATTGCATAAATTCTACAGATGAAGCCACATTGCGATCAGTTCGCGCTACTATAGGGGATTCCTGCACCTGGTTGTGCGTAGACGAAACCACTGATATGAAGGGAAAGTAGATGGGGAATATTGTGAAATGCAATCACATAAATCCTCATCCCAAGGATCACCTCTGTTCAGAATAACAGATAGAGTCAACAGCAAAGGATATGCTTGTTTTATTAATAACTCCCTTGTAGACCTTCTATGCAAATTTAATTTACATTATATCCTTTACCCAGGCAGTTAGCAGAATTGCTGAAACCCTCTGAAATGAGTTTCCTAAGGTTAGTAGTATAATGTTAAGCATGAAATAAGTCGTCTGTAAATTCCTTTCAAGAGTACCATTATTTCAAAAAAGAATTCTTTGTATTCCCATCCCTCCAGAATATACAATTATTCGGTGAGGTATCTGGATTGATGCTGTCTTGTGATGCTCACATTTGGAAGAAATAGCGTTGTAAGTGGATTGGCAGATGATAATGTGGCTTGTGTGTAGGTTTTAAAAGAACTGTTTATATAGAGTCCAGTTTTCATTTCTTGTCTCCATGCATTACGGAACTTGAAGCAACGGGAAGGTCCTTTACTGAGCAAACTGTTATGACTAAAACGATAGAAGGTATAGCAAATGCGGGAGTGGGGACAGTTGGTCACAAAGCTAGGGAGAAGTGAAATGTATTGATGAAAAACCAAAAATGTTGGATTTTCTATTTTGAAAAATGTATGTGATGTGCTGAATGATGCAGATTTAGGTCTATCGATATAAATTAGAATGGCAAATGGTCAAAATTTAAATGTGCTCCAATTACTTCGGTGTAATTTGAAAGATATTTCTCGGCATATTAAGTTTTTCAGTCAGATGAACGATGCGGTTTTTTGTTTAGTTTAATTATACACCATGCTCCATTTCTACAATTATTTGCAGTACTACCTACATGCTATGTCCTCATTACACCTACCTATATATTATATACAATTATTTAGACAGAGCACTGAGGTCATTGTGAGTTCATGGACACATTTGACTAGTGAATTCTACAGTTCGCTGTTCTGTTATTGTCATTTTGGTTTCTAACCTTAGCTCTGTGTGCGTGTGTTGTGTTTCTGCGTTTGTGTGTGTTCTACAACCTATTTTGGAACTTATATTTTATCTTCAACTGTCAACTTTCTTGTCTTCTGATTCTGGTTTTATTAGAATTGTGCTATCTAAGCTTCTGTTATTTTCCACAATGCACTGAAATCTATTGAATGTATAAAATGCTTGAAAAATGTATAGTATTTCACTATGGGCTGATCTGGAGTAACTGGCATTGCCCTTGTTTAGCTGCAATTCGTTGTTTGAGTTGTCTCTCTGTTGTTCGAGGTTTCTGAATCTGTATATTAGGTGCTCCACAGTTTGAGCTTCTTGAATACACGAACATATATCATCGGTGGCAATATAGAATCTCTTAAGGTTGGACTTTGTTATTCCATGTACAATAACCATTACTGCAACTGGTTCTGTCATGATGATTCTCTGACCTAATCTCTGTCGAACAGATGGGAAGATGGTCCTACAATCTGCTCTCTTGTTCCGTTCGTCCAATCCACCTGCCATTTTGCTAGACTTTCTTCTTTAATTTCTCGAATTATTGCGGTTTTGGGCACTTTGGTATTATAGACTGGTTCGTTATCTTCCTCTCCTGCCGCTTCCTTGGCTAGCTTATCTGCCATCTCTTTGCCATGGGCCTTTATGCATCGAAAATGTATACTCATGTACTTGAATCTCCTAACCAAGGTCGTTATCCGTTCAACCAAGAAGCTGTGGTTTCGGTTGTTCCGAAGAAGAACCAATGTTATTTGTTTGCCCGTGTAAATTGCTAGCTTGGATTCTTGTAGTGGGATATTCAGTTCGTTGATTGCTTCAATGGTTTTAGTATCGCAACCTGCTTGGCCTGATTATTGGGAAAATCACTGTGGAGCATATTCCTTACGGTATGAACTAGTGCGCCTTGTTTGTAAAAGGCTGCTGTTGATGCGCCTAATTTACCTTGAATCTTGGTATCTGTGCATATGAGGCTGAACTGTTAATTTCTTTTGATGCTGTTCTGACTGCAGTTGAGGCCAGTATCTTGGTTGAAGAGGTGTGTCATAACATTTACTTTAGCGAGTTTCCTCATATATCTTAACAGATTGAGTCACTGTTATACCTATGAGCTCAAATCCGGCAGCAACGCATGAGGCTTCAAATGCCAGTGTTATTTGAGCCTTAGCCATTTTGATGTTTATTAACCTATATATTCGTTAAAGTTTAACTATATTTTTCTGTGTTTTCAGTGCCTAACTCTAAAGTGAACATCCATAATTTATTGGGAGAATGAGTCCTTTGTAGATTGCTTTAAGGGCACCAAGTCCTAGTCTCCATTGCAATTATGCTGCTCTACTCAGGATACTGAAAACTGGTGGCGCTTTCCCTGTTATTTGGTAGATGCGTTTTATAAAGTTGAATTTTCCATCGAAATATGTATCAATGTATTTTAATTTTCTAACGTATTCCAAGCTTTTTAAATTTAAATATATAGTGAGTGTGTGTGGTGTTTTAGGGCCCGTCGACAGTGACGTCATTTGGGCCTTTCTTCTTCGTGGATATTATTAAGACCTCCGATTTGCTCTCATTGAATTCAATCTTGTTCTCATAAACCCAAGTATCTACTTTGGAAATGTCTGAATTGGCTCACTTTATAGTTGAAGACGACTATCTCCCTTCGTTAAGATCATTAGATCGTCTGCAAAGGCCACTTCATGTGAAGGTTTAGAATAGTTTATGTTTAACAACGAATTGTACATTATTTTCCAAAAGCCAGGCCCACAAGAACATTTCTGGATGCATACCTTGTGCACCTCTTTTATGGCTTGGTCAGTATTTGTGTGTATTGTGGCATTTCTGTTATGGAAATAAATGTGTAAACTTATAGAGATTCGTTGGGCATTAATTCTTTCAGATTTTGAAGTATGTTAGACCAACAGACCACATCAAATGCTAGTCAGTCTGATCATGACTACACATTTCTTTTCTTATAGACCTTGTGAAATAAACTGCTTTACATCCACAGTATAGTGTTCCTCTTTGTATAGTAAATCCGTACTGATTGGGGTTCAGTAAGCTTTTTGAGTACATTTGATGTAGTATTCTGTGAACTAGTAGTTTCTGGCGAACATTTCCTGCTACGTTTATTAGAATTATGGGCCTGTATTCAGAAACTTCTCTGCTCTGATTTTTCTGTGCCTTGGTTATGGGTATGATAACTGAAGGGATGCAGTTTAATATCTTAAAATTTGGGAAAATTAATAGGTATGTACTGTAACTTTTTTTAAGTTTTAGTTTTATTTTTACGTCCTCCAACGTTAATTCATATCGGACGGTGAATGAATTGGGTGAAATGATGCTCAAATGTGTCCAGTGTCCATGGAGTTTAGAGCTAACCGACATTCGTCTTTAAGGATAAGGGAAAACCCCGGAAAAAATTATCCAGGTAACTCACCCTAACCGACATTCGAACTCGGGACCTCTTGAACGTGATGCAGACACGCTATCATCTACGCCACTAAGGCGGGCGTATGTACTCTAAAGTGAATTACTAATGAGGTACAAATGCTGCAACAATTAATAATTGAGCTTCTCATTTTCTTTTTTCATTTGGAATCTCACAGGGAAAAACAAGGCGGCCCGGGTTCGATCCCAAGCGACCGCAAAGTGAGATTTGTGGTGGACAACACGGCGCTGGGGCGGGTTTTCTCCGGGACCTCCGGTTTCCCCCGCCATCTCATTCCACCGGTGCTCCATCTTCATCTCATGTATCATCAGTGACACCGCCTGCGGTGCCGTATGTAGTAAAAGCGGGCGTTAAACACTACACATTCATACATTACAGGGAAAAAGCATTAGTGTATATTTTAGAAACGCATATTTTGAGGGTATAAACAGATAGTGGTTGTAGTAATTGATAACTTGTATCAGTATTGTCGATTTGTATTTGTTAATTTATAGTACGTATATGTGAAGTTTGATGTTATTTGTTAGTTATTTATCTTATACGCTTAATTGCATTTTCAGGTTATACAAAATTTAAACAACCTAAAATGGCCTTTACAGTTCTATTTTAACGTTTTTAAAACTTTATAGGCACATAAATGTTCATTTTAATAACCTAAAGATCCAAAGTCTATTGATATTGCATGGTTCATACGCAATCAGTTTGGTATAAAAAGCTGTGATCCACAAACGCAAATTACATAGTTATGGCTTAAAGTTGCTAAGACGTAGGTATACATACCACTGATCACGTCTACTTTAAGTGTAAGGCATTATGAGAAAACAAGTGAAGGAATTCGGAGGCAGTGTGTATAGCATAATGGGCATATTCAGAGTACGGCAAAGATGCATATGCGGCTCCGAATCCGCATGACAACGGATATTGTGTATTCTCTGTTTAACTTTACCTCAAATTGACTTGTAAGTAGAACCAAAGAGTATATGTTACATACAGCGTTAGAAAGCAATTTGTGTGGTCATTCCTGCTTGCACACACGTTCATTTTTTTATTTCAGTGTTGTCCCTTGTACGTGATATTACTGTTCCATTCAAAATCGAATACCGCAATAAAATGTGGGATACGAATATATAAAACAAATTTTGATAAGCGGATTTCATAGAACTTGAATGCTTCACCACGTCTAAAAGAAATAGCTGCTCAGCTTGGTGGACAGCTGTCTCGAGCGAATAATGAATGCTGTTTAGGATCTTACCGGTGATACATCCCATGAGGGGCTGATGGACTTGCATCACGTCTGCTGGATATTGCTCGTGAGGGAGGCATGTGTGTGCGTGTGTGTGTGTTGGGAAGCGAGGGGACAGGTTTGCTCGGAAAGAACAACTTTAAGCGTTCTGCAGAAGACATTCAGTGAGTCTCTTAAGTGAGTGTCGATTAATGTTGTTATCAGGAAAAAATATTACCACCTATAGAGGAAACAATGTTAATAAGGGTAATAAAATGTCTGTTTCAATGTCTTTTGTTTAGAAAACAGAAACAATCTACATTTGAGAGTAGGCTAGAAACCTAGTACTCTGTTATCTTCGAAAGTGACTAACCACTTGGATATTCAGAGTTCTGTCCAGCAGCAACCGGGGTAAGCTGGACTCGATAGTGGAGGCTCGAACGGTCTCCTCCAGAAGAGCCCAGATTTTCCAAATGGCAAGCTTCTGCTTCATTTGCCAGCCGACCAACTATCACAGCACGTAAACGTTCTGTACAATAAAGGGGGATCAAAGTGAGTGGAAATTGAGAAGTTGAGAGGGGTTGACATCACTTCAGCCTTTCCAACCACAGAAAAACTATAGGAAAGCACATGGTCAATGTAAGCCGAAATCGGGTCCGAAATAGGATCTCTGGTTACCGCGGAGCAAAGATCCTTCAGCAAACAAGTTCAATCTCAACTCAAAGCCTCCGAGCTGTCACAGAACTTAAAGGTGTTTGTTAGATTGAAAGTAAGACAAAAACCCCGGATATGTTGCACTTGCATTACTTTCTGTACCCTTCATAAGTATCCATACAAACGCTTGATCTATAAATTACTTCATGTTAAAGAGATAAACAATGGTCGAATTTATATTACTGGAAGGAGAATATGGGTATAAACCAGAGTTTAAGGGATGGTCAAATATTTTAAAAGCTGGTGGCATTGTGAGGAATTTGAATTTCCGTTCTCGTTACTTGGGCAAGAGAGAAAAGATAAAAAGTAAAAAAGTAGGATAGAAATTATTCCTATTTGAGAAACATGTAATCCTTGCAAAATTCAAACAAGGAATAAAGAATATTTCTGAAACAGTGTCCCGTGGATGTTTCTTTTTCTTTTTTACGTCCTCCGTCATATCGGAGGATGAATGAAATGGGTGAAATGATGCTCAAATGAACCTAGGGTCCATAGAGCTTATAGCTACCCTACATTCGTCTTTAAAGTTAAGGGAAAACCACGGAGAAAACCTTATCCAGGTAACTTGCCCTGACCGAGATTCGAACTCGCGGTACGTGGATGGTTGAGGAAAGCTTGGAAACATACTAAACTTTAGAACGTTATTATTTTATGCTTATTACCTGTTGCTTTACTTTCTTGTACACTTCCTAAGGTATCTAAAGTCCTCTTTTTTACTGACCCGTAAGAACAAGGAAATGCGAGTTTTCACATACCACCAATTTTCTTTTTCTCTTGCCGTTCACGGGCAGAGGGCCGGATGTTGAATTGGATGCTGACTTGCATTCTGTGACAGCCAAAATATTTTAAGAGCAATGTTTTGGTGAGGGGCAGCCTGAGTTCGCATAAGGAATGTCATGTTGGGAGAATCGATACTTAACGCATGATATTTCTGCAGCCCCGAGGTATTCTAGTTTGGGTTTTTCTGGGGTCACGCTTATTCTTTAAAAGCAGAATTGTCCTGGCACCCACTAGTGGAGGCCCATCTATACACAGCCTCGACCAACACGACAAAGACTCCTAAAGGTTAGTCCGCCTGGGACTTTGTATGAGTATGTAATTATTGTTAACATTTCATTCCTTGATCTCTTCAAGACATTAGAGTACCTTGTACTTTAATTTAAATAATTAGAGTCTAGTAAATTGTCACATAATGTAACAAAGTGTTGTCTGTACTTCGCTCTACCATTTGGCTCCCTCATCCTTTTAGCTACGTCTCCTGTTACAAAGTAGACTGTAACATTATGGTGTAGTCGCCCAAGTTACTACTCAACATAAGAATAGTTAACTGCACAGCACTTTATTTCATATAAATTGCGTCCTTCAATAAAATCTGATCTTTTGTCTAGTAAGATGTTGTTTATCTCTTAAGCTTTATCATGTATGCAAAGGTTAACCAAAATGTACATATAATTTAGTATGAAGATGTCTTAAACATCTTTAATCCTTAACATTATTAGGGTTATTTTAAGAAGCCTTTTCATGGAAAGTGTAATTTAAGGGTATGTATGACTGAAATTTCATGAAAATCGTGAAAACAACGACTTTTTTATTTTAATTCTATAAAATAATTTAGACATTCCCGAATGTGAAAAATGCATAATTTGCCTCCGGACGCCATTTTTTAATGCTTATTTAAATGTCGGTGGCCTTTAAACTCTGTCAGAGTCACGCCCTCTTTTGCCTACATCCACATTCTTTGTCTGTTTTCCGTTCTTAAATTTTCAATTCAAGAAATGAAAAATAAGGCTTTCAGACAAAATAGTTCCTAAAATGTTGCCAATATATCAGAGGCTGGCTTCTACAACATTACTACAGAGGTGCAAAACAGGAAAAACACAGAATGCCAATGAATCTTTGCATCATGTCATATGGAATAAGTGCCCAAAGGAAGTTTTCATATCAGAACAAAAATTGGATCTTGCTGTTATTAAAAGCATCAGTGGGTTTAACATGGGTAGTCTTAAGTCATTGGAGCTGCAGCAAAATATCAAAGGTGAAAGTGTAGTAGACTCAGCAAGGAAAGCTTCAGTGCAGCGAGATCAGACTCGTATCCTGCAAAGCAAGAAGCGAAGTTGTGCAGAAGAAATGCAACATCTAAAGAAGAAAATGGAGGAAAAAGCAGCAACAGAGGAGAGGAAAAAGAAATCTGAGGGTCCAACCTATCAGCCTGGTGGAATTTAATGTGAGTTATGCAATCAAATCTTTAATCGCTGTTTTCTCAATGTTCATATTTTCAGCATTTTTCTTCCTGTAAAATGCTCCTTGCGATGCAGTTTTTGTACTTCATTCATGAAATTTCCTACACAGGTTCAGAATATCATGAGGAATGGAAATTGCTCTAGGTTTTATTGTGAAATGTATATAAGTATATATTTTTAATTTTCAAACACAAAACTTACAGTTTTTAGACAAAAAAAGAATATTTGTAAATTAAAAATTTTTGTGACCTAAACTAAAGGAGACACAGAAAAACCCAGAGCAATTTCAAAAAGTATGTGTATTATGAACATAGGGTTAAAATATTAGACCAAAACTCAAAATATTTTGTCGCAAGGGACTTTTTTAGTGAAGTAACAAAAAACATACAAAATTTATCATAATTTCTAAACTGCTTAAGAAAAATGGTTTAAATTTAGGTTATAACATGTTTAAATTACACTACACCTATGGTGTAAATTTGAAAAAGCTAGCATTATTAGTTCAGAATTTGAAAATTTCAGTCATACATACTTTTAAAGAATTTGAAGTTATCTGCGAACTGAAATCTCAAGTCCTTTTCGTTCGGAATAGCTTTTACATAAATGATAATCCATGAGAGACAGAGAAAAACTTCAGGGTCTAAAAATTAGACCTTTTTAAAGCACAGAGCTTAATGATTTATTATTTTTGTAGTCAATCATTTTCGAGATATTCGTTATTGCAGGTACGCATATTCAATATTCTTATATATAAAACGGAATGCTCATATTCATTTTCTTCTCCCTAGACCATGTAAAAAGAAAGGACGTTCGAAGCTATCCATAACGACCAGCTCTTAAAGGATTTGACTATCGCTTATGCATCAAAAAGTTTGCCCGCCTCGGTGGCGTAGATCGTACCGTGTCTGCCTCATGTTCAAGAGGTCCCGAGCTCGTATCTTGGTCAGAGTGAGTGACCTGAGTAAGTTTTATGCGGGGTTTTCCCTTATCCTGAAAGACGAATGTCGGGTAACTCTGAGCTCTATGGGCCCTGGGCTCACTTGAGCATCATTTCTCCCATTCCATTCAACGTCCGATATGACAACGTTGGAGGACGTAAATTACAGAAAAGAAGAAGAAGAAGAAGAAGAAGAAGAAGAAGAAGAAGAAGAAGAAGAAGAAGAAGAAGAAGAAGAAGAAGAAGAAGAAGAAGAAGAAGACAGCAAAAATTTTCTGCAAATGATAATTGTAAAAGTTTTATGAGTTGATTTATCTGAATAATAAATCAATCTTGTGACACTTTGCAAATGATATGCGAATCAGGTAGGACAATCTCACTTCAGTGATAAGTCTATCATGATTGCTTAAAACTGACCCGGACTATGAATTGGATTGGTCCTTGAATGACCTTAATCCGTTAACGCATCCAACTCTCCGTATGACTTTGACGGTCTCTGTGGATGAAAGAGATGGTACAGTCGTGAGGAGCGAGCAGCTGCGGAGGATAACTTGGGGCCGCTCCTCGAAGTGAAAGTAGCAGCTATTATTATATATTTATTTTAATTACGTCCTCCAACGTCCTTATTCAACGTTAAGTCATATCAGACGGTGATTGAATGGATGAAATGACGCTCAAATGAGCCCATGGTCTATAGAGCTTAGCGTTACCCAACATTGATCTTTCAGAATAAAGGAAAACTCCCGGAAAACCATATCCAGATAACTCGCCATAACCTAGATTGGAACTCGGGACTTCTTGAACGTGAGGTAGATACACTACCATGTACGCTACCGAGGTGGTCAAACAGGAGCTTGGTTGTGCCAGGAGCACAAATATAAATCACGGGAGTATAAATGTAAGTGTGAGTCCAAAGGGAAAAGCCAGAGAGAGCAGTCGGTATTTCCTGGAAACAAGAGAGTATTTAGAGTGCGAAAGTATTAAGCAAACCATCAAGGAGCGCTGCGGCCAAAACGCACGTGGTTTTGCTTATGTCTATTTTAACCTCCCAATGTACTTAGGGTTTACTGCGTAGCAAATTTAAAATATATTAATGGATTTTAATGTACACTGTTTCATTGCAGCAGTTTCTTTTCACGTTATGTGTAGTTCACGTGGGGTTTTCTACTTAATTTTTCATAAATTTTTTACGGGCTTTACTTCTTGATAACTTTAATTACACATTTATACATTTCGTTTTATAGCTGCTAAAGTTATAGTAGACTGAACGATACACCGAATTTTACAATGCCGATCGTTATTCACTGCTTTGAAATTCCGAGTTCATTTTGTGACAGCGAGAAATAAATAAAGAAAGAAAAAGCGAAAGAAGAAAAGAAAAACAGGAGCCTAATGACCTTTTATCACTTATCTTTAAAATAGTTAACGGCAGAAATAGTTTCCGGAAACATTTAACTACCTATGTATATATTTATGTGTGTAGTAATATTTTTTTGTGTAACTTATAGTTTACCAATTATAGAAATGTCATCCACAAGAAACACTATTCTCAATAAAGTTATAGCTTAACGTTCTGTTTCGGCATGCAAATATCTTGAATATGTTACATTTTCTCCAGAAACGTAAAGAGGAAAAAATAAAAATGTGCAACTATTTTCAATGCGAAGGGTGGTTTGGGGTGGCGAGATATTCTTAAAGGTCTTCGTGTTTAATACTTTGAACATGCTGAACTTGAATACCAAAATTTGGTATTTATCAACTTCTCGCTTTTGAGGTATGGTGCCCTTTCTATCGCTCTCCAACGCACGCACACGAACACACCATATCCCTCGATTGCACATATATTAGAGGTAGCGTTACCGTCCTGCTTATTTCTAGATTCACTGCTTAGTTGCTCTGCGTGGTGTTTTTCGTAATAAGTTTACCCATATTTATTACTTATTAGCGTAATGTAATTTCATCTAGCCTTCACATTTTTTTACGGTGTTCATTTGTTCTTGCTCGCTCTTTTGTGTGTGAACTCTCTGTGGATTTATAATTGTTAGCCAGAGCTTTCAATGTAATTACTACCACTTCAATAGTAAACGTGCAGTAATGGATGCAACAATGGGCTAATTTTAATAATTCCTACCACTTTTTACGTGTTCTTGGGTCATAGTTAAAATAGTTCCTGCAGCAAAATACTACCTGCGTACCGTGCGAGGGGTCCCGGGTTCGATTCCAGGCTGGGGTGGGGATTTTCTTAACCAAGATCATTCCCCATCTTCCCCAAAGTCTGGAAGTACTACTTTTTTGTAATTTACGTCCTCCAACGTTAAGTCCTATCGGACGATGAATGAAATGGGGAAAATGATGCTCAAATGCGCCCAGGGTCCATAGAGCTTAGGTTTACCCGACATTCGTCGTTTAAGATAAGGATAAATCCCGGAACAAAACCTTATGCAGGTAATTCACCCTGACCAAGATTCGAACTCGGGACCTCTTGAACGTGAGGCAGACCTGCTACCATCTACGCTACCGAAGTCTGGAAACATGAACGAGAGTGCGAATGTGTGCGTGATCTAAGGATTAAAATCCAACGAATACGAGTTAATACCTGCGATATGTTCCAAAGGCAAACGGCCGTTGAAATTACCATTGTAGTTAAAGGGGGGGGGAGATAGATACTTCAGGATTAGAACGTCTAAACCCCATAATTGTTTGTATCTATTAAGCATACATTGGCGATGATGCGGAAGTGTATTCGCTAAATTATATTTTCCGTGTTATTTTTGACGCCCTTTGGGAGTATGCATTCCCCTCCTTAACTGACGCAAGCAGTACCAGCTATGAGATGATACCAGCTTCTGATGCCTGATACCAAAAAGGTTGGTCAGGCCACGAAAACAAAGCTGTCTTTGTATTACATAGTCTCAGATAAGAAATTCTTTTACAGCGCATGTGTACACGTATTTATTAATGCATTGTTTAAAAGAAACACACATTCTCTAGAAACAATGCACTCGGGAAGTAGCGAGCTGATAAAACTCAATTCCCTTGGATACAGACGGGTGCAGTACTTTTATGAATCACCTCCCATCTCTCCGGGTACAGACCCGGTCAATAAATCAATAAGGGTAACGTGACTCCCATGTTCTGTATTTTTCACGCTGGGTTATTGTTCGGAATTTGTTTCTCAATGTTTGTTTATCAGATATACCCCTACAAGAACGTGATAGTAGTGCTGGCTTTCGTGAGCAAAGGTTTCAGACGAGTTAACACAAAACAGTTTTCTCTGTACATCGGTTTTATATCGGCATTCCAAAAGCGCTAGATTAATAAATACATATATTGTGTACTTCTAATTACTTTCTACACTTTTGATGGAGGAAGCGTTTCATTTGACACTGAAATCTAGATGGCGAGACTGTGATGTCAAAAAATATTTGTTGTATTGCACTCTCATAACTTTTTCTACCCACTGTTGTACCCAACAAATCATTTTCTTAGAAAAGCCTATTGTCCCATCCGTTTCACATTAGTCGAAATGAATATTTCCAGAAACTGTTTTGTTAGAAGCTTCCTTTTAAGTGCCTTGGGATTAGCCTTTAAGCCATATTCAAAATTTTATAAGTACGGATTGCTTTGTGAAGGCTTTGCAGTTCCATTTTCTTTGCCCGACCGACGGAAAAGGTAAGGAAGACAAATAACATTTTGGTAGGAAATATTCAGATGACTCTCCACTCAATCTTCAACAAATTACAATCTTAAAAACGTATTCCTCTATCTAATTCACGTTTGTAGAAATGATTTTACTGTACATTTTATTTTAAGACAGTTTTACCGACAGTTAAAACTTTTAAGAAGGGAGACGACTATGTCAGAGCTTTGAAGTTTCCTTCTTTTTCCACGGCCAAGGTCAAAACAAATAAAAAGGATAAGAAACGACTTTTGACAGTATACTTCTCCGTAAAATGCCATTCTCCAATGATAAGTGATAACTGATGATAGCTGATTCTCTAGGGCTTGTCGCCCTAATTTCCTGCCACATTTCGTATTTAAAGAAAGTATAAGCATTTTTAATATTGCTCACCACGTGGAGCACCAAGATCGAAAAGTCTAACATTTAAAATGAAATAACTTTATTTCGAGTTTGTTACATTGTTGCATACAATTGTAAGAAACAACCATATCAAAAGAGAAAATTAAATTGGAACTTAGCTTTGTATATTGTTTGAATGTTAAATATGAAGGTTTATTTTTCAGATATTTTCAAGTATTTTCGGTGCATGTTCACTTCAACTGTTCCTTTGTGCTTCCGAACCAGGTTTAAATCATTTCAGAGAGCAGATGGCTGCGGCGGCGGCTGAAATGTTCTAAATCATGAGGCTAAAAGTATTGTAATGGCACAGATTGTGTCAGTAGTTGGTGCATACATACATCTTTTTTGTTTAAATTTACGTCTTACAACGTTAAACCATATCGGACGATCAATGAAAGGGGCAAAATAAAGCTCAAATGAACACATCTTAGAGTTACCCGACATTCTTCTTTCAGGATAAGTGAAAACCCCTTAAAATGCCTTATTTAGATAACTCATCCTGACCGAGATTCGAACTCCGGACCTCTTGAACGTATGAGGGACACGCTACCATCTACGCTACCGAGGTGGGCAGACACGTCACTGAAGCTGTAAATTACTGTAATAGATTTCTGTAAATTATAAATACGGGTATAATAATTTCATTCAAATAAAAATTTATGTACCATCCACGACTGTTCTTAAAGTGATTTGTGAAGTTGAAGTCACTACTTTTCTTGCGGTAGACGGAGTTACGCTATATTACGTCAGTTGAGGTACTTAACAACAGAAGATCACAAAAAGTATAGATATCGCGATATAATTTTTTGAAAAAGACACGCACTTCCATATCTGCCTCCCTTCTATTTCCATAACATGATAGTGATGCTGGTCAGTTGAAGAGGAGATTGCAGGCATTGTTCAAAAAGATATTGGCATTTAATTATTACTGGCTTTGATATATCGAGACTTGTGAAATGTGTAGTGTTGAACGCCCGCTTTTACTACATACGGCAGCGCAGGCGATGACACTGATGATACATGCGATGAAGATGGAACACCGGTGGAATGAGATGGCGGGGGAAACCAGAGATCCCTGAGAAAACCCGCCCCAACGCTGTGTTTTCCACCACGAATCTCACTTTGCGGTCGCCTGGGATCGAACCCGGGCCGCCTTGTCGAGACTTATGAGATTATGTGCGCCAAGGCTATGCACCTTTATCTAATTCACTTAACATTATAGCTATCTGGAACACATGAACAAATCCTCAACAAATGCTACAAGTTTTCCAAGTCAACCAGTACACTTTCAGTTCTATTGTATATCGACGTCACTGAAATTCCCACGTTAATGAGATGTTGAGAATTTGATGAATAATTATTTAATTAATGCAATTTTAGTTGAACTAATATTCCAAGCTCTGTATATTACTGGTTACGACCCTCCATCAGCTAATGTCGACATGGAGCATGGAGTATTGATTCGACTAATTGCTTAGTTGGACTAGTTGTGGTGTTTATCCTTACACCGCTTCATAGATACCCTCAATAAAGATCTCATAGACCCTCGGCTGCGCCGTGGTTGAGTGCTTAGACCACTTGGCTCTCACTAAGACGAGCCTAGGTTCGTTCCCAGGTGACAGCAAAGTGAGATTTGTGGTGGACAACATGGCCTGGGGAAGGTTTTCTCCGGGATTTTCGGTTTCTCCTGCCTTTCATTCCACAGGTGCTCCATCTTCATTTCATGTATCATCAGTTTCACCACCTGCGGTGCCGTATGTAGTAAAAGCGGGCGTTAAAATCTACACATTTCATTTCTTCATAATTCCTCACTGGAGCAACTGGTAGTAGGTGCATTGGAGATGGGATATCAATAAGTATGTTGATACCTATATCAACATATTCATTATTTAAATTAAGTAAAAGCTTATTGAAAATTTTAATTTACATCAACACAAACATTTCTTTCCGGCTATTTGTTCTTTTTTTTAGGATAAATCAGACTATTGTAGGTAGTTTAGTAGTTTGTAGATCCTGAAATTCTGAGCCCTATGAAAATATGTTTCGTGAGTTATGTATAACCACAGGTTATACTACCATAATTCTAGCGAATATTTACCGTACAATAAAAATAGGCAGTTTTTTTACGAAAATAAGGCAAACAGTTTAAACAAAGCTTTATTTGCCATTCAGACTTTCGCAGCATAAAACTAAAATATTTTTTCTTCCCTGTGCTAACATCGTCAGAAACATGGGAAACAAACGAGTAAGCAAGCTGTAAACCGACAGATGTCAGTGCAGTATGCACTTGAGGTCACAACCCATGGCTGCCACTTGAACAGTAGATAATTCCCACGTAAACAATGGCCACACGGATTGCCCCTGGTGAAATACGTGACACGAGATAACAGCTTGTTAATGAGCACGTTTCTGCTGCTTGTTACAGCAAATGAATAAAAATAGCTTTACTTGCTAAGCGTTGTGGGGCATTTTCAAGAATAATACGCACACTACATGGCACATTTATGGTCCATGTAAATACTACTGCTGTAGGTAAGCTTTGTAATCTATAACAATATTATAAAAGTATAAATGCTGCATGCTTGTGTAGGCGCACCGCATGTGTGTACGTGGGTGGGGGAGAGGGAAGTAATCTCTAAAACCATTCAAACACTTCAGTTTGATAATTCTTGCTGACGTCTACAGGGTATAAAATTCTTCGTTTCATTTTATTATATTACTAAAAGACTAAATGGATTTACAAAGCCTTCTTCCAGAATGCCACAAAACAGAAAATATTTACTGTCCTCTTGATAGAATGCCTATAGAAACAGTTATATTTTGTTCCAAGCAAATATGTCACAACTGACTGGATACTTTGTCCACCAATCCGGCGCCGGTAGTACTAGTGGTAAAATTTAGAACCTTTCGCTCGGAAGACAACAGAAAAGATCGGCTGGTTTGGCAACTAGCATAATCGGAGGTGAATGCATAGATGTTGTAAGAAAATTTTGGCCTATTCCAGATTATTTGAATGCTACATGTTGCTGGTATGTACTTTATTCCCAATTATATATTTTAATTAAACTCCGTAAGCGCAAGTGGGCCATAGTGCCCACAAAGGGAGGGAGAGAGGGTTCACATAGCAATTTAGTATTAGTGGCAATAGGTCTAAACTGTTTGCAGTGTGTTAATCACCCTTAAATTAATTTAACAAAAGAAATATTTACAATATACATTCATAACCTTACAATTAAGCCAACAACGATGGCGAAAATCGATCCAATTTATAAAAGAACAATCCCATGATGCATTTGTTTCTTGAACTGTTGCTTATCGATATGAAAGATGAATGTGTAATGGGTCTCAAAATCACTAAATATGCTTTATTCTAATTATATAGGCATGGGCGCCGAAGTTTCTATATGCCAAGGCTTTTGAATAGAGGAAGCTTTGTTTTATTTCCTCGTACTTGAAAATGTATCTAAAATCGTTAGCAGATAATGGTAAATAATTGTAGGTGGGTGGAGATGTAGGGAGATAGAGAGGTTATAAGGTAGGGAGGTAGGTAGATTTAGAGAGAGAGAGAGAGAGAGAGAGAGAGAGAGAGAGAGAGAGAGAGAGAGAGAGAGAGAGAGAGAGAGAGAGAGAGAGAAGAAAGAGAGAGAGGTAGCAGTGAACCATACGATTATTATTTTTCATAGTTGGTCACTGACAGGTTTTAAGATATAGAGTTGTTACTACAAGTCCAGTAAAATGTTCCCCTGTCACATATACCAACTAACCAGGAATAACAAGTTAGGAGATTATTGGGTGATTACGAATAAAACAATTTTAAATGGTTTGCATTTCAGTATTGTATTATAATGAATGTTCCAAACGGACACTCAGTGCCGACACGGTATGATTGTAGCAGAGAGTCCAGCGTTTGCTACAAAATGTGTGATATATCCTGTATGCGTGTGGCCGCTACTGGATTTCTTGTGACTAATTTCGCCTCCGTATCAACAGGGATGAATTTGCTTACGTGTTCATATAGCACCAGAGAAAAACAAAGCGTAACGGAAATGTTGCAGGCCAATGCAGAGTCCAGACCGAATGTTGAAATTACTGTTATTGTTGGTCGGACTGGCTCGGGAAGTGCGCAGGGGCCTCATTATGCACAAACCACATCCTCCCTCTAACACGTAGAGGCACCTATAATGACGCCAGGAGGTGTACCTCTAAGAATATTCTGCTTTTACCTGAGTCGAGGAGGTAAAACTGTAAGATTCAAATCAATTCCAGTCGTCAAATCAATTCCAGTCGTCTGTGGTCTTCGTGCACAACTGTAATATGTTTCGTATGACCATAAATACTATTTGTGACAATTATGACAATTGTACCAAGTAAATTGTCCCCCATTTTGTATCTACCTTCAGGAAGCCGAGTGTCTTCACTAGTCTGTTGCTGAAATTAAGTTAGAAACTCACGACGAGGAGGATAGTTATCTGGTTCTATGACGCTGTTCATGCATCACTTTCCGTAATAAACTGTGTTGAACACCGAGTTCAACTGCCCCAGCTCGTATACTTGCCTCCGGATTGTACTCAAGGAGCAACAACATTTCCTCCTTAATGTTAGGTGTACGTTTACCATCAAAGTAGTTACCAGTCAATCGTAGATGACAGCAAATATACAATAAAGAAGATGTCTGTTGGCTATGTTGTTCGAAAATTTCCTTCAGCCACGCCGCTTCCTTAAATTCTCAATTGAAATACTAGTACAAGGTAAATAATTATTCAGCACAATTTTAGCACTTTCATTTTACCTTAAAATAGTTCATATCAATAAAATAACCTTCCTTTATCAACCATTCTACGCCATTTTTCATCTGTAATACATCATAATATTACATCTGTAAATTTGTGAATTATTTTCATATATTTTAAAACTAGAATTTCACAAAAAGTTTTATATAAATGTGTATAATCCTTACTGGAACACTCGTGAAAATTAGAGCGTTCGCGTCACTACCCTAAATTAAACACTGAATACATAAACATTTTATGTGCTCCGCTTGTGCACTAATTACGCATGCTTTGTGCTTACCAAATATGCTTCTTATTCATGGTTATTTATGAAAATATATTTATTTTGTCTCCATCATCGCTCTTAGTTTGCATATTTACTTCTTGAACACTGTGTACAAAAACTAATTATGCCCAATTGTTTAAGCTTAGAGGGGGCCTGAGTTCGATCCCAGGCGACCGCAAAGTGGGATTTGTGGTGGACAACATGGCGCTGGAGTGGGTTTCCTCCGGGTCCTGAGGTTTCCCTCATCATCATTCCACTAATTGCTCCAAGATTCATCTCTTCATCATCCCAGGCCAAAGGCCCACCCCTCAACCCCGGTATCTGAAGTAAAATGCTTCGACTCCCTCTGAGGGAACCCGAGTGACTCCTAGACCAGCATTGGTGAGGAAGGGAGAAACAAATTAAGCTTAGAGTACTCAAAGGTAGTCACTTAGGTGGCGCTCTTCAAGGAGCTCTTTATATTTAAGAAGCAGTTTTTAATCTTGTTAGTAATTAATCCACTTACTTTTCTAAATTCCTTCTGAATTGTTTCTGAATCAAACATGTGATTCAGTTCATAAGTTAATCGCCATGAGCTGTAAATGTAACCTTATGTTATAGCAAAATTATGCATAAATGGTATAAATGGTAAATAAAATAAAACAACATCAGTGAAGCTGGACTATTTTGGTAAACGGAGCTTTTAATAGGTAGGTACATTTCTTGTCAGAAACCTATTCATTTGTAAGGTAAGCTGTTACCAGCATATAAATACTACATGGAAATATCACCTAGTGATACAGTCCGCACCAATCCATACCCAAAACAGGGGCTGCTAATTGGGATTCTCAGAACAATTCTTGTTGTCCATTTAAAAAATAGCAATTTTAATCATGCCGTGAAGCGAAAAATAAGAAAAAGATAGGTTTTATTAGCACAAAAATGTTGTGTTTGTTATATAACTACTGTATTCAAAGTTAAATGAATCTACTATTTTCATCAGTCAGCTACAGTAGACAACTTTCACGTAGTTATGATAGATACGTGATAGCTTTCCAGCTCAGTTGCGCATGCAATGCTTCATTTGTCACCAGAGAATGACTACCAGTACAGTGTAAAGGAACCGCATGGTTTCCTGCAAAACCAAAATAATAAACGTGGATGAGATGAACAAAAAACTAGCACAAAAAAGGGATTGCAGAGAAAGTGCGACGGAATTTCCTCGCTCGCTGCGGGCTTGTCTGATAACACGCGCCTGGTACTATGTTACCCGCCTAGCTCTTCCGTTTCCTTTCTTCCGTCTTTGTCTCAGTGTGTAAGAGATAAAGTAAAGGAAAACATTGTCTTTGTTGTATAAGCCAGCAGAAACAATCATTTACGTCATGTGGTATTCCAAATAGTAAGCATTAAGCAAAATAATACAGGGCAAAACTTGACCAACAACAACATTTTAGTGCTTTTTCTTTCCCTACCACGTGATGAATGAATTATATTCCATCTCAAATTTCTATACAGTGATTCCAACGGAAACTTCATGAATAAAAACATAAATTTATTTGGAAAGGATCTGTGTGAATGTATCTCTGAAGTGCAGAGCTCCGAAACAAATAGCCACATTCAAGACAATTACCCACCCAAAACTATTCATAACGTGGACAATTTCTCGAAAATGTGGAATAGATCTAACGATTTTTATCAAAAGAACTTACGTTTAATATATTTTCACGAAAAAATATGACCATCTATTAGTTTCAGGCAATATCCACTGGAGCCTCTTCATTCTGATGACCTTTATATAAACAGTAAGCCGTGAGACATATGCACAATCATGTGTGTGTGTGTGTGTGTGTGTGTGTGTGTGTAGTGTTTAACGCCCGCTTTTACTACATACGGCACCGCAGGCGATGACACTGATGATACATGAGATGAAGATGGAGCACCGGTGGAATGAGATGGCGGGGGAAACCGGAGATACCGGAGAAAACCCGCCCCAGCACCGTGTTGTCCACCACAAATCTCACTTTGCGGTCGCCTGGTATCGAACCCGGGCCGCCTTGGTGAGAGCCAAGCGGTCTAACCACTGAGCCACGGCGCGGCCCCATGCACAATCATTACTACACCTTAAGTGCATATCTGGTTAAACGTAATATCATTCATGTTTCTTTTCCGTCATATTCATGTTAATGATTTGAATTGTTTATATTTTTATGATTTTCTCCAGTCGGAAGTCGCTTTTTGTGTCTGCCTCTCTTTGTTCGTTTATTTATTTTATTTTTCTTTCTTTTTCCTCTTTTCTTTTTCCTCAAAGAGAGAGGAATTTTAAAGTCACTATTACTCCATAAAGAACTGAATAGTGCTTTAGCCTAATATATTACCAAAAGAAAGTATGCAATAAAAGCATTTCTACAAATGTAGAGTCAGACTGGAAATTTCAATGCCATAGATGGAATCTGAACCACATATTTAACGGTTTCTGGCCGGTTGCTGTCAAACATTGAGCTACCACGGCAACATGCCAGCATTACCTAAATTCTCCAACTGATTCGGCATTGAATTTTTCAGTCTGTCTGTACACTTCGGAAACCTTGTCCTACAAACGGTTGTCAGTTGGAGATTTTAGTATCATGCCGACATGTGGACAAGGTAGTTGAATACTTAACAGCAACCGGGCGGAGACCAAGGGATCCGTGGTTCAAATCCCAGTTATGGGATTTAATTCTTCAGTCTGAGTCTACACCTCGAAAACTTTATCCTACACACAACTAGTGTGGAACAACAGTTTTCATCCATTTCCACAAAAGTTTATCTCGGTTAATCTGAAGTAGATAGGAGAACCAGCTTGTTTTAATAGTAGTACTTGAACACTGGACAGCGAATATTAATGAATATAATACATTCTGCATATTACATTTTTCACTCATTTTAAGTTAAATGATAGAATCGAGGATTTTGATTGTTGCTGTGGGCGATATTACTTGGTAACCTTAAGTTTCATAATTGTGGGTGTTCATTACTTTTTTACTTTTAACGATAGTTGCTTTTATGCTTCAAGAACCTCTGGAGGATAAGATATGATTCTGGTTAAAGAAGAGTTACCCACTCTGGCCGATAATGGAACCGACAGTTTTGGATTGATTTGTAGGTATGTACTTTCTGAACGAATGAGTACTCCTGCACAATGAGAAATTAATCACCACATGTGCTACTGAATACGAACCTGGTATAGATTCTAGAAACTGTGCTATTAGATGTGCATATTTTATTTTATTGTATACGAACTATCCTGGTCGCCAAACTAAAATGCGATTGACAGTAAGCACATGGAAAAACGCTGTAATTAAACGGGAGGGACTGAGTACGTCATAACGGTTGTCATAGTAACCAATTAGAGTAGAGACGTTTCCATGACAATGTTAGACGCTAAACCTTGGTTGCCAATATTCTGACACGTGCTTAGCATGACCTGCGGGCGAGCGAGTTACGCAAACGCTGCAGTAAACAAAATACCTAGGTTTTTGTTTCCCTTCTGATAACGCTGCGTAAACAGAATGCCTTCACGTAAATGTTGCATTATTTTATATAAGGCTACAACAGTTAGAGATCCTGTACTA
>CM060948.1:239735733-239780733 GCA_030765055.1 Mantis religiosa | reverse complement strand
TAAAATATTCAACACTCAGTTGTTTAAGAAATCCAATTCCAGAATTATTCTTGAAACTTCGCGATTGTTCTTCAGTAGAAATTTCAGAACGTGTAGTTTAGTAGTTGTGATGTTAAACGCCCCGTTTTCCTATATATTCTAACCATTCAATATTAACGATGAATTTTGATGAGTAAAGTAATTCATATGATTCACAAAATAGTTTGAATCTCAGAGCGAATACATGCAATTGCCATGCATTTTTGTTTATTTCACTATGGTATTTTAGTACTCTTAGGTGTATTTTTATGGCCACATTACGTAAGTTTTCAGTGCATAAATGCATAAATGTTAAGGGGATTATTAGTGTATAAAGCTGCTATCCCTACTTATGAGCAATGAGGCAAATAATCCAAATAAGGTAATTCACTGTTAAAATAAAGTTAACGTAACAAACATGAAGCATAAGGTTAACGTGATAATTTCTTATTAGCAACGTTGTAAATAAGCAGCACCAGCCAATCGCCATAGAGCGTGAGATACGTAAGTTAGAATGGCGTCCAGCGAAGTGATCGCCGATATTAAAATACGGTAATAAATGTTTACATTCAATATTAAAACAATTAACGACTCACAAAAATTAAACTCACAAAAAGTTCCAGTTTACTATCGCAATGTGTTGTATTGCTATTTTTGTATATGTTCTTGCAATTCTCTGCCCGTCTTCATCCTAAAGGATAGTAAAACATTATTTTAATTCTTTCGTTTTATTGCAATGTTAAGATATATTATATTTTAATTTTTGTAACATAATGCAACACAAACTCTGTTGAAGTTAGCATGATGAAATGTATCGTGAACATTTCTCTGATTGGCTAATTCTTTGTAATGTACATTTTGAAAGTCCGGAGCTTACAAACTTCCAGTTATGGCGATGTTAACGTCGACCAAGGTTCTACACGGCAAAGAGTGGAAGCGTATAGGAAAATATGTGAAACAACATAGTTGTTTACACAAGTCTATGATAAATACACGGCTCTGCTCTGATCGTGTCATTCATACATCGACAGGTCCGAGAAATAAAATATGTGATTGAATATTGTGAAAAGGATAAAGGAAAGGGAATCAAAATCTCTTTGTGTCAAGCGACAAAGAGGCGGCTGCAATGACAATATACAGTTGTGTTCAATAAATAATTAATAAAGCTAATATTTTATATGAGACATACAGCTTCCAAATAGTTTGTGCTTCGTCGCTTAGTGTACGTCAGGTTACTAATGCTTTGCTTTTGTAGTAAACAAGATAAGCGAATGCAGCGCTCACCCGTGAAGGTCACTACGCCTCAACGCTTTGACATGTAGTAAAGGCAATTTGAAACAACCTTCAGTACTTAACGTTACGCTTATGTCTTCGTCATGATATGATAAAACTGAAGTCTTTAATTAAATTGAATTCTTGAATTCTTACTTCATAGGCCATAGAAATGAAACATTCATTTTGAACCACATGCAGCCACTCACTGTACTTGTAAGACGTCCTTCGTAGTCTAGAGAGGTAACATGCTAGTTACTAGGTCCTGAGGTTGCAGGTTCACACCTGGCGCAGAGCAATGGATTTTCTTTTCCGGCATAACATTGCTTAGCATGTCTTCCCTCGAAGGCGAAGTAAAGCCGATTGTTCCATGTCCTAAATTTACAGTATGTAAAAGAACCTCAGGCCTTATAAAGAGGCCGCTGAGCAAAATTAAACTATCTTTCTTGCCAAAAATAGAATAGGGCCATAAAATCATAAAAGTTAAAAAAACACATAGAAATACAAAAATAAATAGATTCCACACTACCAAGTCCACCGTTGATTCCAGGATGTGCAGGAAATACAACCCTTTGCCGTGCTTGACGGAGATCTTCTGGGGTGGATTTCCGGGCAATCCTAACTACTTAATGGTTCCTGAGGAAGCATGGTAGGTCTGCATGAATCTCTTGAGAAAGGACCTGTTCCCTGAGGCGTATTTTGCCAACGGACAGCACGTGGAATCCGGAACAGGTTACAGCTCCAGAGGAAATTGCTTATTGCCCATAAACTCTGTCTGTAACACCTGGAAACGAGCATCCTTCCGGAAATAAACCATTCGCTACGACGGAGCGGTGAAAATTGTCACTCGCAATTAATTTAACGCTGTAATCTTGCAAGGTGTCTCAGAATGCCTGCTAAGAGCATCATGCAATATCTAGGTCGGATAGCAGAAATTCAGATGTGCTTTGCTCAATCAGATTTATTTTATTTGCAGCACCTGGATTCTATCAATAACGGAAAGTAAAGACGATGAGTTACATTTACCTGACTTACGCTACTTCCTCTTTCTACGACGCGTTTTATTAAATGTCTTCTCCTATCTACCTTTCTTCCTTCAGTATAGTTATTTCATTAAAGCTATATTTAGGAATATTTACACATTTCATTTAGCTATACGAATGTTAACACGACATTAATAGTCACATTTTAAAAATATGGGTGGCTAGAAGTTCCATGCTTCTTGCATGACTAGCACACACAACAAATAGTGGCTTACCACTTGAAAAAAATTGATCAAATAAACAAATATTATGTCTGGTAAAGATCGGTGCCAATCGGGATCGTATCAGCGCCACCTGTGTGCCGGAATTTTGTCCTACAGTAAATCTACTGTCATACGATGGTCACTTTTAAGCATACTTGAGCAGCATCAGTCTGGACCGGCTTTAAGCCTTGGTATCAGTATCCAAGGGCTCAATCAAATGATCCATTTAGAACGACATATTATATTCAGTTAACTTTCTCTACCTATCACATACTATATATATAGTTTGTAAAAATTATTGTGACAAAAGCTTATTTTTATATTTCATATTAATCGAGATAAACGCTTGCAGAGATAATTACATTGTAAGTACAAGGGGGCGTACAGGAGGCTGAATAAATAGACTGATGATTTCAAAAGGGGACGCCATATGGTGGCCTTGAAATTCCATTTACCTTCCAAAAATGGCGAGAGAAGAATTGAGACATCAAAAATATTACAAATTTAAAAATAATCAGTAAACTGAAATAAAAAAGTATTGAACAATGGAAGTAGATCATACCATAGAAGTTGTCTGAAGTATATTACACGTTATACGGAGATCCCAATATACAACTTTGAAAGCGTATCACTTATTTGTATGTCTGCAAATTTCATTCCCACTGAGGCAAACTTTACCAACTATTTCCAAGAAATTCAAAATATATTTTATAATGCATTCCAATATTTTAAAAGTATGACGTATTAAGCAACCGTTAGAAACGTTTGAGAAAATAGTAAATAATAAAGTAGTCTATCCAAGTAAACTGTAGGTACCCTGCCCTCTGTACTGTCGTGGCTCCTTGGGTTTACCCCCTTTGTCTCCATCACCTCATCCTTCCTCCTGCGGTTATCCCCACTTGGAGGCATAGGAACAATGTGCCCAGCATGGTGGCCTACGTATCGAATCCCCTCCGTAATTAAATCCTAATCCCATTCACCATGGAAACGTTAGCCTGATATCGAGGACTTGGTTGAAAATCTTCCAATCGCAATACCTATGTCGAAGTTCAATCAGCGTTCTGTTTCTTGAGTTATGCTGTTCACATGCACGCACGCCGCAGACATATTCATACATCTCGTCTTTGCCTATTGTTTGGAAGAAAGCTGATATTAAGAAGACACCAAAGGTGTATTTTCAGTGAATTTCCATATTGCGTTTCAGGTTCGAATACAACACCTTCTCAACTTGTTAAATTTGTATAAAATAACACAGAATTTTGGGGACGGGACATATCTATTATAACTGTGATTATGAATAAGAAGTATCGAGAAGGTGGGTATTAGACCACTATTCTTGTAAAAGAATAAAAGGATTGGTTAAAAACTTTGTGGAATAATGTATTTGAAGTTACAAATTACATGACACTTTCCATTGTTTAATTCAGATTGAAATGATAAAAATGTCGAGAGATAAAAATGAGGGGGATTACCACAGGGTGGAATAGCAATTGAAATAATGGAAGATATGAAGTTAGAGAACATTAAAAACTGGCACATATTCCAGGACAAATAATGGATACGTAGATGATAAGTTTGAAAAGTAGATTGACAACATGCATACTTAAGATAATGATGTATGGGTGACATGTTGTTACGCTGTTTTTGATTTACCGATTTACTTCCAGACAATTTAATATATTTTTCCTCGAAAGTGCTTATCACATACTCATTAAGGAATTACAATATATGTTTGAAGAAGCGATATTCAATTGATCTTTGAAAAATATTTGTGATAACGTTGGTTACACCAATTTTATCAGCTTACCACATATATGTGGCTAGTTGATATATGTACAACTTTGAATTATTTGCTACAGCTAAAACAGGAGTAACCGAAGCTGTGGTGCTTAATTTCTGCAGTTGTATTTAATTATCTGAAATAGGTAGACACGTGTATTTTCAAGTATAGAGTCTCAGTTATTCATGGTAGAGTGCATCTAGGCGTCATGGTTGCAATTTCTGCAAACGTGCCATTTGTCAAAGTCAGCACAGTAATCATGATTCCATTTGAAACATTTAGTACATTACAGCCATTGATTTGGTGGTCTTGATGTTGAGTATCGTTAAACGCACTCAAGGCATGAACATACGTATATCATCTCCTGAGCAGGACTCTTCAAACTCGTCAATTCTGTTCGTTTTCTTTATTTGTTTGCCACCTTTTCTCAGTTTCTGGTTATCTTTGAATGATACATGCCTCTTGACTACTTTCCTTGAGGATGTTTGTTGGCTTCATTTTCCAAAGCAACTTTTACAGGCGTGTCAGTAAAAACTGCACCAGTTCGTGAGTTAAGTCTTTCCGTTATCTTGCTAGGATTGAAGTGAACATCTGATTTTGAAGTGGAAGTTCGTGACGAACAAACATGCCCGATGATTTCACGTTCTTCCAAGTTTTTGGTTCTGCTGCTGTTTGTGGATCTAATGACATATGGTACAAAGGTCCAGAGGAAGTATTTGCATTTTCTTGACGTCGATCAGACCTTCAGATTTCAAGTATTCCGCATCTGTACGTATTTCGTAATGTCAGGGGAAAATATGGACTTTAAGACCCCATATACTGTGACGCGTCATGGCGTGACACCAAGCGTTTGGGTTTAGTGGGAGTAATAGAATTGCTGTCTTCCTGGCCTATTGTAGGGTGGGTCAGGAGGAGTGCGGCCTTGAGTGGGGGGGGGGGGCAGACACTAGCTGACGTCAGCAAGACGTCACAAAGCCTGAAGTTGGCTATGTTGTTCCGGCGCAAAAACAGTTCGAATCAATTTCAATACGTAATTTGAGAAAAATCCAGTACTAGATGTTTCTTACTACACCGGCAGGATACATAAGAGCCGACGTGAAGCTTAGCAGAGTCTTTATAGTGTTTTGAGTTTCGAGTTTTGATTAGTCAATTGCGTTGTGCTGACGAGTACAGTTCCGTGGCAAGGATTTGGTACAATGAAGCAGTTCAAGGGTCAGTGAGTCGGTCAGTTGAGTTGCTTGAACTGACGGAGCAGTGAGTCTAACCTAGGTGTGGAGAAGTCGGTGGGGAGCGTGAACAGTGAAGTGTCGCGCTTCACAAGGGAGTATCTCAGCTGTATTCAGAACGGCGCGCAGCTCCATGTAAGAGACACAATGAAACATTAAAAAGATGCGTTGAAACTGAGTTTTTGACACAATATTAATACTATGCAGAGTGGAAATTGTCTGTGTGCATGTGTGCCTATGTGTGTGTAACAAGCCCAATCTTTTCTAATAGACATGAGGCTAGAAAAACCCTTGTCATTTTAATTTACGAATAACTAAAATATTTTTTAAAAAATTATAATGTTCTTGAATAAGTAACGCATTAGAATAAGATGTATATTCCGAAGAAGGAGGATGCCATGGAGTAGAAAAATACTTGTTACTCCACAGAATATGTATGTAAAATTAAACACATGGCGTGGATATTTTATTCCAAACAACATATTAGTGATATGTTTAAATTACAAAATATGTCATTTCCCGAGTGGTTAACTCTTCAGAATCTTCATATTCATCAGCTACAGCTTTATTTTGTGGTATACGTTGAAAACTACACCATTTTTCAAAATAATGGTTGTTCCAGAGCCAAAGGGTACTTATCAGCAATGCCACTTGGAAAACTGGTGAGAACACGCTAATGTTTTACATACATTTCCTTGAATATCAGGGAATTTTGCATCCGTTATTAGGAATATATTGGGCATTACGGAATTACAATAACAATGAAACAGGTGGATTCACTGTAAAAATAGATGTATATTGTTGTACAATAATAAATAGTACAGAGGGATGACAATGTAATTCATTCGACTTTAAAATATTTTCCGTGCAACGTCGGGCAGCCAGCTAGCCTGATGAAACTATTTCGTTAGACGTCTACTTCGGTTAGCATGCAACACGCAGCAAGGTAGGTTTTATAGGAATAGCTTGTAGTATATACATAAAAATAAACTTAAGTGTTTAGAAAAGTACTTGTGAATATCAGGCAGTCAATGTTTTAAACTTATGATTAGTTTTACTTCTGTTTATTTTTGTCCTTTTTATTTTACTTATTTATTTAATGTAATTTATTACAATTAAATACCTATTCATTAATACTTCCTTATATAACTGTAGTTATATAGTACGGTGCAGGTAAAAATTTATGAAAACTACAGACAGTTGCAGAAGTTTAAGTGATGTCCGCATATCCGGCCAGAGCGTTGTGGACACCGGATATTTGGTAAATCCATCACGCTCGCCGCACAAACGTATCGGCGCCTTGCCAGAACTTTGATAAATGAATACTGTTCTTGTACGCATGCGCGGCACCGCCAAATGACGAATCTGTCATGGCTTCACCCCTTCCAACGCTCTTGACTTATTGTCGGTATCATTATTTTCCTCTGGTTTAAGCTCCTGATGCTTCTGATAAAACAAAACATACGGGGACATAGGCAGATCCAATCACATTTTTCAAAACAGCAATCTTTCTGGCCTACATTAGAAAGAGAGAGAGAGAGAGAGAGAGAGAGAGAGAGAGAGAGAGAGAGAGAGAGAGAGAGAGAGAGAGAGAGAGAGAGAGAGAGAGAGAGAGAGAGAGAGAGAAGAGAGGTGCTTTTGTGCCGAAGTACTAACAAACCCTTTGTCAAACCACTGACAAAAGTACGGTTCCTCTGCAATGATGAATTACGTAAGAGTTCAACCTGGCGTTCCATCTGCCATAAAGACGGCTCCTTTAGTTTAAATTCACATAGCAAACCGAGTTCATGAACATAATTGTCTTGGTTTAGATCCAGGGACGTGAGAAAAAAGCGCTCTTTTTACTTTTTTTGCTGCTTACGGATAGAACGTACGGGAAGTCTTATGCTCCACCCAAAATTTCAATACCAAGTTTTTAATAGGATTATTCGGTTTAAGCTTTCCTGAATTAAAAAAAAATTAAAAAAATATCAGCATCTCCGTGTGTGTATGTGTGTGTATGTATGTATGTATGTATGTATGTATGTATGTATGTATGTATGTATGTATGTATGTATGTATGTATGTATGTATGTATGTATGTATGTATGTATGTATGTATGTATGTATGTATGTATGTATGTATGTATGTATGTATGTATGTATGTATGTATGTATGTATGTATGTATGTATGTATGTATGTATGTATGTATGTATGTATGTATGTATGTATGTATGTATGTATGTATGTATGTATGTATGTATGTATGTATGTATGTATGTATGTATGTATGTATGTATGTGATTTTCTGGAATTAGCCTCTGAAATAATCTTAGTTCTGATTGACTTTTGCATATTTTGTGGTAATAAAACGTCGACAAAATTTAAGTACACAAAAATTCTGATAAACTTCATGCAAGGTTGCACTGAAAATTCGCCTAAAATGCTGAAAATCATGCATTTTTTTTGGAATTTTTTGGTAGCTTAGGGTGTGTAATAACAGATGGCATGCTATTTTTATAGTTTGCACCATTTTAGGATATCACGTGACAGTTTAAAGAGACCTTAAACACTCGTTAAAAGTAACAAACATTACTTTAAAATTAATTTTCTGATAAACTTTTTTCTAACACTTTTCAGTATACAAAATGCCTCACCCGTCAAAGTTTTTCATTTAACTTGGTGCAACTTACAAGATAGGTTCATAATATGTAAATAAGAAATTTCACATTCCCCCTTTTTTGCTAATACTCATGTTTTGAAAAATATAAGGTGTTAAGGAATAAAAAGGTAAATATTTTGAAAGCATTAGCAGCTAACACATGGAGAATATTTTAGAACAAATGCTACAAGAATATTCCAAAATGTAAGAGTGTGGGTATTTT
Source organism: Mantis religiosa (assembly GCA_030765055.1). Lineage (NCBI taxonomy): Eukaryota > Metazoa > Arthropoda > Insecta > Mantodea > Mantidae > Mantis > Mantis religiosa. Next base: position 239,772,325 of record CM060948.1, on the reverse strand, counting down.
AAAATTTCTCTGTAGTAGCCGAAAACAAAAATTAAACTTAAAAGCTCCATGCTTTACGCATAGAACATTTTATATAGCGAGTAATTTTTACAAAATTTTCCCAAAAGTAATGAATAATTAATGAACTATTTGGTGTAACAGCATGAAAATTTACATGGTAGTTCAAAATGATATTCTAATTATGTTGCTAAATTTTCATAATGATATGCTTATTATTACAAAAGTTGTTGGAATTTTCAGTGTAGCCTTGCCTTAAAGAAAACAAATTTCTTTACTGTATCTCTTACATTGAGTTCAGATAATATATCCTACTTGCGATATTTCACCATGGGTATGAACTATATTGAACCCCCTCAATGTATGACGTATTAATTGCTACAGACACGGGGTATATTGATACTTCATAGTTCAATTTTACCATTCAATCTTTATTCATTATCGATGGGTTGGCGAAGGCTGGTGAGATACGGAATTGTGGACAGGGATTTTAAGGTTCAAATTCTACCAGAACTCAGTTTGTTCCACAGGTTTCCTTCAGTCTTCCAAGTGCCAGATGCTGGGGAGGTACCTACTTAGGACTGAAACCTCTTCTTTCCCAATTTGTATTATTTCATTCTACCTACCACTTTAACTGATACCTGTGGTGTCATACGCAGTGAGAACTTGAACGTTAACACTACAAAAATGGAATTACTTTCATTTTATTTGTTAAAGTACATTTATGACTTTAATAGATGCAGCAGATTTTCTTACTACTTTTCAAGACATGTCGTGCTACACATAACTAATTTCGGCGTTTATCTATCGTGAAATACTTACAACGTCATTCAGTTTGATGCGTTACGTTTTTTTTAAATATAATTCTTTATTTAATATCGACTAAGAACTATGTGTTCATTAGATCTTCAGTGAAGCTTAGTTTATGGTTTCTAGTTCCTATTAATAAAATTTAAAAAGGTGGCATGCTTCATGATGATACTGGTACGGTTCCAAAACGGGTAGTAATGCATAACGACTACCCACATGAGGTTGCCGACTGTGAATCTGATGTAGCTACCTTTAAAATGTAATCTTAAGCATTTACGACCGAACGCCTAAGAATATCTGTAACCATTGACTTCCAGTTAAATAAAGTGTAACACTTACCAAAGTCGATTAATCACGGTTGCTGAATACCCTTTATACGAGGGTAGTCAGAAAAGTTCTCGGCCTGATATAAACGACAACTCATTCTTTCAAAGTAATTTTATTTTTCAACATAATTTGCTCTAATATCAATACACTTTGTCCATGGGTGTTCCAATGGCACTATCCCCTCTTTAAGTGCTGCGGAGTGCCCACTTACAGTCGCATGTGCTTCTTCATTGGACGAAAAGCGCCTATCAGCGAGCAATTTCTTCAGTTTTGGAAACAGATGGAGGTCCGAGGGACCCAAATCTGGGGAATAGAGTGGATGTTCCAGCACTTCATAATGCAGATGTCTGAATTACTCCATTGTCTAAACGTTTTCGTGGGCAGGTCCATTGTCCTGACGGATAACGTCTTTAACCCGGCTCTGTTTGGTTAAATGCTGAGAGTAGCATTCTCTAGTATTGGTTTTATCTTCTTCGAGATAGGCAATCAACAAAATTCCTTTGGCATCCCAAAACACTGACGCCATGAACTTTCCCGCCGATGGCACCGTCCTCGCCTTCTTTGGAACTGAAGAACCGGCCAAACACTTTTTAGAAAGTGTCATACTAATGTGTCTGTTACCCACAGTGACGATACGTCTCACCCATCTTGCGCAAATCTTCTCCTTGTATAATTCTTGCGGCAAGATGTCACCAATACGTTTCTTTGAAATTCTAAGAAGATTGACAATTTTACGCACCTTTGTACGCTGATCTTCCAAAATGATGTCATTCACTTTTTCAATGATCTTCGGTGTTGTACAGTTTTTGAACGTCCATTGCGTGGATGGCCTTGGACGCTTTCACGGCCACGTTTAAACTCGGCCGCCCATTTCTTCACAGTGGAAACTTAAGTTGAAGAGACACCATACATATTTGCAATCCGTAAATGAATTCCTGTATGTGTTAAACCCTTTTTACGAAGAATTTTGTCACAGCACATTACTCGAATTTCTCCATTTTCAAAGCAATGCACACTTCCGCTGCTTCAAATAACTGCCTACAGTCAACTATTGCCTGGAATGTCTTACAATTTTACACAAGGTCTATTAACATGTGTACCAACGAAAGGAAAAAATTTATGCAAGTAGTGTCGCGATCTCTGGATGAGGCTGAGAACTTTTCAGACCGCCCTCGTAAATACTAAACCTTAATTATGTTAAGCTTAACGTACCGTACCGTGTTCGGAAAACTGTTACAGCTTTTAAGTTCTGCATATACTCATGTTAGGGGGATTGTTATTTTATGTCGTATGGGTTTATCATATAGAAAGAAAAGCTGATTAATATACAATGCAATATATTTGAATAGATGTGTCTTATTTTTCGTATTGTGCATACCATTTTCCTAATTTGAGATTTCTGTTTGAACATCTATCATAGTATGGTAATGTAAAACCACAATTACCTCATTACTCTCTCAGCAACTCGAAGTATTATTTTCTACCCAACAACTGGACACCAAGGTTTCTTACAAAAAAAAAAAAATACCGAGTTTATAAATAAATAAAAACAAAAAGTACGTTAAACATGCAACTTGCTTTACAAGTTCAGCATTTTCAAGGATGCGACATAAAGGATTTCAAGAAAATGTCTGCTCGCCTCGGTAGCGTAGATGGTAGCATGTCTGCCTCACGTTCAAGAGGTCCCGAGCTCGAATCTCGGTCAGGGTGGATTACCTGGATAAGGTTTTTCCAGGGTTTTCCCTTATCCTTCAAGATGAATGTTGGGTAACTCTAAGCTCCATGGACCCTGGACTCATTTTAGCATCATTTAACCAATATCATTCATCGTCCAATATGATATAACGTTGGAGGACGTAAATTACAAATAAATAAATAAATAAATAAATAAATAAATAAATAAATAAATAAATAAATAAATAAATAAATAAATAAATAAATAAATAAATAAATAAATAAATAAATAAATAAATAAATAAATAAATAAATAAATAAATAAATAAATAAATAAATAAATAAATAAATAAATAAATAAATAAATAAATAAATAAATAAATAAAGGAAAATGTCTTTACCTCAGTCCAACATTTACATGGGAAACGTTGCGTTATACTTGCTTTGCAATCTCTATCCCTCGTGTAATTCACAGACAGTCTCTTGTTATATATGCAACAACGTTGTTATGCAACAACGTATCAACTTTTGCAGCATCAAAAAATTTAAGAAGAACTTCAATTTCAGTTATAGTTTATCCAGCATCAGGTTGCGGACCAGAGAAGACCATGAATACATTCTTTTGTTTGGTTTTCCCCAGCACCGCTAATGGATTACTTATCCATAAAGTTTCATGGTCCCTACCAATATATAAAAAAGGCAGTTATCAGCTGGTATTTCTCTCTCTTCTTTCCCACCATCACACGACCGTTCAGATTCGCAGAATTATCTGCAGTCTTGATAATTTCTGTTCGCTGTCAAAGAAATCAGCATAATCCTCTTCGTCAGAAGATTCTAGAAGAATTTCCTCTTGCGTCATAACCTTTCTTTGTTCGAACCTAGAAGATTGTAGGAAAATAATTCAAAAGTAATCTTAATAACCAAATAATCATTCATTCGAAATGTTTCTGCAAAATTTAGCTTCTGGTCTTCAAAATATTTAATAGTAATTACGTTACATTTACTTATATAACAGGGCGCCTCTTTGTGCACTTCACAGATGTCACAGCTGTTATGAGTATAATAATGCGACAGTAGTCAAATTCGGCACCTGACCAAACAACCGAAGCATATCTAGCACCATTGTTGGGGGCTTGGTGCACTAACCTAATTATTGAAAGAAAACCAAACTGGTGGCACTTTATGCCGCCACGCGCCAGCCACAAGTTTAAGTTAGCCCATGCATTTGCTCGCGTGGAAAGAAAACACTGCTTTCCAAAACAGTCACTTACAGAAAACGTCACAATTTATGGGGAATCCATTAAATATTATGTGTTTCAAATGGGATGATTTTGTCCTTGAGCGCTACTAGTTGAGCAACCAATCGGAGTCCTGCGTGTTGTGGTATTGCATTCCCCCTAAGTGGTGTATGACGAGCGCCAACCTAGTCAATCTCTAATAAATACTATTGGCGCTAAGGCAAATATTCAGATTTTGCAAAAACTGATCCTTGAGGAAGGAGAGAGTAATGTATTTAACATAACCGTAAAACATTATATTTTTAGCAAATATTTTTCCTAATACAAATAAAGCACTATTGTATTATAACAATGTATTGCGCACTGTAATGAATATCATTACTGGTTGGCATGTATGCGTGTACGTATGTTTCTGAAATTGCTCAGAACTGAAATGTAGACATTTGATATGACGTGATAAAAGAAATACTTTGAATAAGCCGAGGTGTTTGTTAAATTCGATGAGAGGAAGCAACACACTTTCTGCTGGTCTGGCAGAACGTGTCAGGTCATATTATATCTTTATTTATGAATGGTTCGTAATCTCTGTTTTCTCTAGGGCGTTCAAAGCAGTATTATCCAGTTGCTACTCCTTTTAAAAACCATGCAAAGGTGTATCAGCTGGATCAATGAGGCACGATCCACCTTCCCCCTTACTACTGCCAGAACAATGCAACTGAGTTAATGTGGGCTCAAATCACGTTGCAAACAGAAATAATATTTCTAAACGGACTAAGTTGAATGACTTATTCACGAAGAAACTGACAAGAGAAACAACAAGACTGAGAAAACTGCGTGAGACATCAGATAAACTACAACAATACGAATTTTGGACAGAAATAGCATGTAATGAAATTTTGGAACCTATCATAAAGTTGCAATACTCAGACGATGAAGACAATGACAATGACAATGACAAATTTTCTCCTAACGTACATAACATTCAGAGCTATACGGATGCACCGCTGGCATTTTCTTTGGATTATAAGAATAAGTAATTCATAAACTACAATTAATTTAAAAAAATAAACCATGTGCGTAGTATACGAATATCCATGTTGCAATTGTGATTTCAACAACTGTATTATTATAAAGCTTTGGAAAATTCAGTTTACGTTCCCTTACGTTTAGCGCCAAGAAGTCTCGCAAGTGTGCGAGGGAGAGGGAAATATAAAACGAGTGGGAGTAACGAGGTGGCAACGCTGAAGTCGCTAACGCATCTGATTCGCTACAGGTGAGAACCCATTTGAAACACCTAACAGTGTGCATGATTTGACAACGCTGCATCGCTATGGCTATATATTATAAACCTTATTTATAACACATCTTAGTGCTCATCAAATGTAAATGTGATTATAAATGTTGTTAAGGCAGTATATTTTACCTGTCATGGAAAGTATACGATTTATGAAAGTTAAAATTTAATGGAATACCAACAAAGTTTACACGCCCTTATTGTAGTATTTTCTGTTTTTAGAGACTACATGATCGGAGCGAAAAAACACTTATTTCAATTCTTAAGATTGGACCTTCAAACAACAGGACTAACGACAAAAATGATATCAGAGTGTACGATCTATTGAGGTGCTTCTCTCAGCAGCACAGTCGGGAGTTACAGTTAATATCTCTCCCATCCATGTGAAGCACACGTGACGGATATTAACGTTGTATACTGCTGCATCCAGCAAAACACTACACAGGTCCTTCACTCTCAGCAGCCACTAATTAGGTTATGGTAAATAAACTTGGCAATTTTGTCTCTTCTCTGTATTAGAATTACTCTCATTGAGGGGGCAAACTCGGCGTAACCTGACTGTTGTCATTAGCCAATCAAACGAACGGTTATGGTGCACTTAGTGATCTGTAGCAAACCAGATATTCCCTTCAAAATAAGGCAAACCCTCTCACGCTGCTGTACAAACACGCAGGAATATAACGTCAATACAGCATAAGTATATCTTGTTCCTAACTTAGAGGCTCGGTGCACGCGCACACGCACACGCATACATTCACAAATATTAGGAATATTCCGTTTTCAATCTCACTTCACTTTTTACGTGACCTAGTGGTGTAAAGGACGCTGTAGCCGGTTTTTCCAGATGATTCACCTGCTGAGGAATCGAATGTAGGACTTCTCTAATATCCTAGTGTATCAGCAGTGGCAGTATGTCTCTGATGCTATCACAAACTCGCTCAGAGAAATGCAGCATATGTCGTACAAGAAATGCACTCACTCTTCACTAACACATCCAGTCGCCACACTGGCTTGCTACAGGACGTATCCACAGAACATTCTAGAATGTCTTGGATGCCTTGGTCTTTCCATCATAAATTTCAAATAGCGTCTACAAATTACAGCTACAAAACTTAATAGTCTATACTCATTATACTAATCGAAGTTAGTTATAAATGTACATAAATCTGACAATCACGAAGCACCTTTTCGTTGCAGTTTGTAGGTCTTAAATTGTTCACTTATCTTTTTATTTTGCTGTGTGCTTCTAACAAGATAATTTTTCCGTAAAAATATATTCAGCTAATTATAATTTGCGAGTTGGCAATTCATCTTCTTCTGCAATCCAGGGATTAGGCTCATGGCATGTTCCGTTCTCACTCATTCCCATCTCTTCTTCCTTGAGGTTTATAAGTCCACAGATTCTTGAGATTCTATATTCATTCATTCTTTCCATATTGTCATTGTGGCATTGTTGTGCTGCTGCCACGTGCCGGAGCCGAGCGCGTGGACAGCGGAGCAAGAGACAGAGAGAGGCTCCGTAATATTATGCCCATTGTTGTTGCCACGAAAGTTCTCGGAAGGTCTGCGGCTTTCTAGAAACAATGGCTGGGGAGGTATAAATACCGGAGAGGTGTTAGAAGCGGCAGTTGTTTGTTGGTTATTGCTACAGTCGATGATGGAATTGTACCGCAGTGATTTAATTCATACAGCAAAACAACAAGTAAACCTTGAAGACAGCTGATTGTCAATTTCACGTCATTGTGCTGCAGCGAGATTTGCTTTAGATTCCTGCAAGCCGGATTTCCGAATCTGCGTAACACACCCAGTCACAATATGTTCCTTTCATTTATTTCAATTTTGTTCAATTTTCTCGTTTAAATCAAATAGTTTAAATTTATCCCGTACGCTACATCCTTGTCTGACCCCCTGATTAGTCTTAATTTCTCCAGTTTGTACTCCATTTATATTTATTTATTTTATTGTATCATTAAATTTTTATACAATTAATTAAATGAAAAGGAGATTCCTTTTGTCCAATATATTTAATGCAAGTGGCCTTCACTGACTTTGCAAGGGCTTTAGATTTTATGAATAGAAACACATTTACTTAAAACACACAATTCTTGTGAACTACACTCCTGGAAATGGAAATAAGAACACATTGACGCCGATGTGTCAGACCCACCATACTTGCACCGGACACTGCGAGAGGGCTGTACAAGCAATGATCACACGCACGGCACAGCGGACACACCAGGAACCGCGGTGCTGGCCGTCGAATGGCGAAAGCTGCGCAGCGTTTGGGCACCGCCGCCGTCAGTGTCAGCCAGTTTGCCGTGGCATACGGAGCTCCATTGCAGTCTTTAACACTGGTAGTATGCCGCGACAGCGTGGACGTGAACCGTATGTGCAGTTGACGGACTTTGAGCGAGGGCATATAGTGGGCATGCGGGAGGCCGGGTGGACGTACCACCGAATTGCTCAACACGTGGGGCGCGAGGTCTCCACAGTACATCGATGTTGTCGCCAGTGGTCGGCGGAAGGTGCATGTGCCCGTCGACCTGGGAGGGGACCGCAGCGACGCACGGATGCACGCCAAGACTGTCGGATCCTACGCAGTGCCTTAGGGGACAGCACCGCCACTTCCCAGCAAATTAGGGACACTGTTGCTCCTGGGATATCGGCGAGGACCATTCGCAACCGTCTCCATGAAGCTGGGCTACGGTCCCGCCTACCGTTATGCCGTCTTCCGCTCAAACCCAACATCGTGCAGCCCGCCTCCAGTGGAGTCGCGACAGGCGTGAATGGAGGGACGAATGGACACGTGTCATCTTCAGCGATGAGAGTCGCTTCTGCCTTGGTGCCAATGATGGTCGTATGCGTGTTTGGCGCCGTGCAGGTGAGCGCCACAATCAGGACTGCATACGACCGAGGCACACAGGGCCAACACCCGGCATCATGGTGTGGGGAGCGATCTCCTACACTAGCCATACACCTCTGGTGATCGTCGAGGGGACACTGAATAGTGCACGATACATCCAAACCGTCATCAAACCCATCGTTCTACCATTTCTAGACCGGCAAGGGAACTTGCTGTTCCAACAGGACAATGCACGTCCGCATGTATCCCGTGCCATCCAATGTGCTCTAGAAGGTGTAAGTCAACTACCCTGGCCAGCAAGATCTCCGGATCTGTCCCCCATTGAGCATGTTTGGGACTGAATGAAACGTCGTCTCACGCGGTCTGCACGTCCAGCACGAACGCTGGTCCAACTGAGGCGCCAGCTGGAAATGACATGACAAGCCGTTCCACAGGACTACATCCAGCATCTCTACGATCGTCTCCATGGGAGAATAGCAGCCTGCATTGCTGCGAAAGTTGGATATACACGGCACTAGTGCCGACATTGTGCATGCTCTGTTGCCTGTGTCTATGTGCCTATGATTCTGTCAGTGTGATCATGTGATGTATCTGACCCCAGGAATGTGTCAATAAAGTTTCCCCTTCCTGGGACAATGAATTCACGGTGTTCTTATTTCAATTTCCAGGAGTGTATGTTAAGAGGTGAATAATTTCCAACATATTCCTTTTAGTGGTTTGTATTCGCAATATTTATACTTTTATAAAATAGCAAAACACTACACTATTCACTTCTATTTTGGCTACACAAACTAAAGGGAATTTCAAAGATTTGACTATCGTTAAGTCACAAATTACCATATTCCCTCGATACATAGCAGGGTTGATAGGATAAGTAGAGAACATCATGTGATTATAAGCAAATAATCTCTTTTGTAGACTTATTTATCACTTTGGGTAGACTAGAGATACAAAATTCAGCTAGATTTAAGGAAAATGTTGAGAATTTTCATAACCTCAAGATATAAATTTCATTTGACGTGAAAATATCTTGGAACATAATTTTAATCCATTATATCTATTTTCTAAATATTATGTTTGGAAACTTTATTCTTGTAAATGGTTATATAGGTTGGATGATTTTGTTGAAAAGTTTCACTTTGAAAGTACAGAGTACTAAGAGTACTCTGAGAGTACACAGGGTACAGAGTAAAGAGTAGAAAGTGGTTCACTACAAGCTTATAAAGAAGGCATATGATGACTCACAACTTAGATGAGAAGATCATGAAACACAAGCAGCCATGGGGCATTATCTATTTAACAGTATAAAGGAAGGAGATCCCAATGAATAATGTTCTTTTCAGCAACTAAGAGTCATTTCATATCTGTGGCATTGTCAACAGACATAACTGTCGGATCTGGACAGAGAAGCAACCACATGAAGTAGCAAGAGCACTCTCCCAAAGTCAATGTGCGGCTTGCTCTCATGAAAGATAACATTTATGACGCTTTTATGTTTGCTCAAAGGACAATTACCGGAACAAATTACCTGGAAATGCTACAGTTGTTCCAGGAGCAACAGTGGCAACATGAGCTAGTTTTGACTATCATTTGTCAACATTTGTCTCTTTTTACATACCATATGAGACTTCCTTTTTCGAAGATTAATATCTCCATTTTATTACAGTTTACAGGAGGGATAAGTAAGTTATGATCAAAACAAATCAATTTTTTTAAATGGAAAAGGTGCAGAATTATAGAATTTTATACCTAAATTTGGACACAAAATTTATACGTATGTAATTCGCTTGTTAATTTTAAATATAATGGGGTCATCTTAAGTTTTGAAAAAAGTAGCCTGGGAATATTAACTTCCGAAAGTAGGCCTTTGGATGTATTAAGTTTCGAGGAAAGGCTCCAGCGTTTCGGAACAGAATAGGTTTAGTAAAATAAATTAATGGTATATTAAAGTTATTATTGTACTGTAATTATTTTGAAAAACAAATGAAATTCTTAAATTAATTCAGCACTTATCAAGATCCAGATGAACAGAATCGTAAAATGAACTTTACACAATCTTAATTGTGTTGTGCAGTCTTCTTCACAGATATTAAGAAATTAGACAGTAATATGGCTTCATTGTTTGCAGAAGCATATACAATTAAAGTTACTTTAAACTTAAATATCTCAAACCTTCTTCAAACTTCAAGCAGTCACAAAGAGCAGATATTGAGCGTTGTGGCCTTGCATCTTCTTTCCTTCGTTTCCGAAGTTCAAGGTATCATCGTTGCTTTGTATTGGCTTTCCATTTTTCCTAAAATGCCTATTAACAATCTCTGGACATTAGTGCGTTTTTCTGTGGAAAGCACATGGTACGTGGAATTCCTTTAGGTTCAGTGATTTCATCATTCTTCTTTAGTAGGGTCTTGTAGTGCAAGCAATCTTTAAATCCTTAGTTTGCTAGTGCCCGCAATCTAACAAACTGGGATACACCATTTGTTTCGAATTTTTTAAGTTTCAGCCTTTTCACAGTATTGATGCCTTTCCGTTTTTGCTAGACACCGTCTAGCCCTGTTAACTTAGAAATAAACCAGTCAATGCCAAGTTGTTATACAGTACCAATTTCATTGTACGCAACATTAAATTCAGTGTGAGAAACAATTACTGGCATTTTTCCTCTTATATTTCCTCCATATTTCCTCTTTCTCTAGTTTTATTTTATTTCTGAGTTGTGTACACATAGAGCAGACATACGTGGCAACAGATGATAATCCTATGTTCAATTCCTTCACAAAAATATTATAAAACTTGGGAGGTTCAGTTTTTTTCTGTCACTCGCTACTGAAGATTGATAAATTATAACAATTTTTAAACAGACTATCTTGTATTAACGTATATACGTCGAAATTTATTCGTGCCATGGCGCCAATCATTTCCTTTAGTCTTTCTCAAGAACTCCCTTACTGAACTTTTATTTTCAAGAAATTTATGTTATTGTTACACTTCCTCCGCACTTTCAACACGAATGTCATATTCGATAAGAAAATTCGCTACCTTCAATGCTCCTGATTTTGGGAAGTTTAGCCCATAAGAAAGCTATCTAGTGTCATGTCTTGTGTTATTTTATCTGGTATTTGAAAAAGTTAGCACGACTCTTCATTAAACCTGCATTTGTTACAACAGTGCACTAAATCTGTTCGAACGATGATAACACTGTGTCTTTTTAAGATGAAAACGTAACAGCTCTGGATCGGTGTACTTCTAGCCCTGTTATCTTTGACCCTTTTTTAGAGAGAAAAGGGTACCCAGATTTGTGACTCCCCCTCTAGGGAGGGGAACTATTGTTTCCTTGGATTTTTCCATTAGGGCAATACCTTGTTACTTAAAAAAAGCCCCCACTTTCGGGTAAAAGTGAATACGACACTTAATCGCGCCAACCCCGAAGGGCAGACTGCCAAGCATCCTTGGTAGTGCTACTGGTGATTTAGCATATGTTACTAGCTCTGCAGGCTACTACCTGGAACTTTTAGGCGTTCCTCAACTCCACCTGGGCGGCCAGGGCAGCCAGATGTACCCAGTATCCATGGGTAACGGGGAACCACTACCCCGCCGAGTCCAACCCAATTCGAAAAACTCCCATTCAGGAGGGGCTTAAAGGTTCGACCCAACGTAACGTTCTTCTAGTAACGTTAAAATTACTAGGGGCCCGCAGTGCTCGCACCGCAGCAGCTGAAGGGGTCGGAGGATTCTTAATCTTGTATAAGTTCTAGCTTTCAAGATCCGCTGCCAGTATCTCCCACAGTATCTTCTGTTTCACACGAAATTATCAGGAGTAAGGGGAAACAGCTGCCTTGTAACCTTTACTTAGGTAACCCGCTACAATGGGTACAAAACCGCCAAGCACATTCAACTGTTAGTATGTATTTCAGTAAAGTGCAATGTCACCAGTAATCTCAACAATGTAAAAGAAACATATGAGCAGCGGTAACTCCAACTTTAAACTTCAATGGAAACATAGCGTTTTGAATAAAAAATTGTGAGTGAGATTTATAACAGAGACATATTTTGAAGTTTCCATAGAATAATGAACTAGGGAAAATATATTAAGATATGGTTTAAAAAGTGTAGATTACAAATATCATATAGATGATGAATGTTGCGTTTTGTAAAAAATGGGTTGAAAGAGCTCAGATGGGTGAATAGAAGCGACAGAAGCATGAATTCCAAATGTTTTGGACATATTGCATTTTTAAAAGAAGCTTCTCATATTATGCGGGACCACCTGAACGAGACCTTTAACTAGCAGGTGTACGTTAAGAGCTGCAGATCGCATTTAGATTCCACGTACCCTCCATATCACTCCCCTTGATTTTTGGTATAGGGTTTTCATCAAGAGCTAGTTTATGCTACTAGTGTGCCAGTTTTTGATGAGCTGAAACCGCCAATAAGAGAGACATGCCTGTTAATGTTCCCCAAATTTTACAGCGTGTGTTCCGTGCAACCACAGGTCCATGGGAGCCCGCTGTTGACATTGCCAGTGAGCATTTTGAAAACAATAATATCTGTTACCTATATAAATATAATAAGCAATTTTTTGGAGAGAATTCCAACACGAAAACTGATAGTCTATGGGCCTCCGTTGCTATAGAGATTTCGTATATCAAGGTGGAAATTTAGGAATTACAATAGTCCTAAATTTCATTAGTGAGTATTTCAGAAGAGAATATAATGAAATATTGGCATATTACCATTGCGTCTATAAACATATTCCGGAGTCCATTGCTGCAAATGGTTTACCTTCATTAACGTGAGGTGTAGCCCGCCTCGGTAGCGTAGATGGTAGCGTTTCTGATCTGCATTCAAGAGGTCCCGAGTTCGAATCTCGGTCAGGGTGAGTTACCTGGATAAGGTTTGTCCGGGGTTTTCCCTTATCCTTAAAGACGAATGTCAGGTAGCTCTAAGCTCCATGGACCCTGGATTCATTTGAGAACCATTTCACCAATTTCATTAATCGTCCGATATGACTTAACGTTAAAAAAAACGTGAGGTGCAAATAGAAGAATAAGATTTTTGTAATAATAGTTAGCTCAAGAATGGTCAAAGAAAGCCATGTAACTGTAAAACATTTTGTATTAGTTTCTTACATTTCTTTAAAAAAATATCTTAACTGTTTCCTTTGTATACTCCATTAACTTTCATGATCATATAGGTAACACAGCATTGCTAAACAACTGATGATGTTAGTTTTTCATTTCTATAGCGCCCTTCAACTGTTCATGCCACATTGGAGTATTGATTGAAGAATATAATAATAGTATTTTGACTCTATGTTTTCTAGACTTGGTTACTGAAGCTTTTCGTCGTAATTAACCTAATTTCGCGAATACATTAACTCTTAAATTCATACTCTCCACAATATAGAGTGTAGGGAATAATTGTGATTAAAGACAAACTCCCACTCCGGCAGGATTCGAACTCTGGACATCCGCGTGAGAAGTCAATGGGCTGGCTAGTTGACCACGATTAATTCTGAGGATTTTATTAACGTTGATTATATTATTGTGATATTAGAAACACTGATATTAAATTTAACATTCATAGTTTCAAATTCTGACTGAGATAGGGATTGATTCAAATATGAGAGAGAAATTACTGAAGCCGGTTGGGAATCAAACCACGGACCGCTGAAATGAGAAGTCAAAACACTGACCATTTGACCTTAGAACCAGGTCAGAAATACTTCTATGCTTTTTATTTGTAGATACTCAGGTGTAATAAGCAACGTTGTGCTTTGGAAGCTCAATAACCTTAAAATGTAAAAGATTGCTAGCAAAATGTTTGTGAAGTTGGCACAAATTATCTAGAGCAACAAGTGCAGCTAACAGGAGTTTCTCTCAAATGGTTCTATTTGTTATTGCACGAAAATTACAAAGTACTATATATGTAACTTCAATCTTCGCGCAGGAAACATTGTTAAGTGTTAATCTAACTCTTAACGATAGTTAGTTTTCGGCCCTTGTGTTGAGCTTTATTGCTCAATAAAACTCGAGAAAGCTGACAGGAAGGCTGTCGTAGAGAAGGATATAAAAGGAGAATAAGAAAAGTACGAGATGTTTGACGGCGTCTGTTTGTTTTTTGTACTTCTTTTGTTCACTTAATTAAAAAGAAGATACGTACCTACCGTAATCAAGACGGGAGGTTCATCCTTCAGGTCATAACCAAGCCTGCATAGCTAACATCCCCTTCCCTGAGTTATATTAAAAGTCATTTTCCCTCAAGGTCCAAAATGGCACATAAAACCCAGCATATAGTGTACTAATTAATGACAAGTCTGCCAGAAGTATTTATGTTATGGCGTTCTCCGTGCTGTTAAACATGTTACATTCTCTTCCAGACCATATACGCTTTAGCTAAGACATTATACTTTCTTTTGCGTAGTGTATCAAGTTATATGCATTTGTTGTTAAGTTATGAATTTGAAGATAACATACACAAGTCTGAAATCAAATCCACACAGCAGTGAATGCTTATAAACTAGTTTACATTACATATGCCTCTGGTTTCCGAAGTCACTCTTGTATTAGTATTGGTTTCCTTCTAAATCATTAATTTTCCAACGCAAGGTCTCAAAAATCTGCACATGAACCGAAATCCAATATTTATTCTCTAGATACGGTCTTGAATTAAAAGTTAATAATGAGGGAAGTGATGACTGAAGGGGCCATGCAAGACATGTTTTTGGTAAACATGATTTAAAGTTGCCAAAATTTATTTGAAGAAAAATGTTTTGTTACCTGTAAACGCAAGATAAAGGGTTGTCTCTGTATTGTTATTCTATATCCGCTGCAGAGGAAGGGTTGCCATACTTTCAGCTGCTGTGTACGAGCGCTGCGGACCCTTAGCACTCTTGGTGGTTTTGAGATTACCAGAAGCACACCGGCTGAGCATTCCTCCGAAAGATAGCTGCTCGGATTACGTTGGTGTTGGCAGGGCAGCCATTCTCGATACCTATGGGTACTGGGTACTTCTGGCTGGCATAATCGCCCAGACAGGCTTGAGAGAAGCTTCAAAGAATCTCCGGTGATAGCCTAGATAGCTAATTGGCTCTATGGTCGTTATCAAAACAATCTGTGCCAGCCCAGACTTCTCAGGATGCATTAAACGAATTTTAGGGAGACGACCATCTTGGCAAAATGCAACAGCTACTGGGAGCGGAAAATTAAGGAGGCTCTGGCGATTTCCTCTGAAAGGAGCACGCTTAATCGTGATGCTGGATTTCAGTTCAGCTCCTCTTGGAAACCGACCTTAAAATGGAAATCCGTCGATATAAGAAGCAAAGATCAATACAGCTCGATAATGATGTTAAGTAGTTACGTTTCTTTGACGCAATTTTCTATACTCACGCCATCTCCTGACCAGGCACTTAATTTACTGAAAACAGTCTTTTGTTCGGTAATGTGGATTTTGATAGTGTTTTGTGTTATATCCAGTGTTTCATCTGTGGTTATAAGATTTTATAAATATCCTGATGATGGGAGAGATGTACACTCCCGAAACGTTGATGTCTAATCATCTTTTCACATGGCTGGCTGCCCGAGAAGAAAGTGAGCGTATTCGTCGCCAGGAAAGCTTTAGGTCTTATAACTTCTGATGGTAGATAATATAGAATTTGCTTTGAGCTCAATTGTTTCACCTCTCTTTAATACCGGGGTATTTTCGCAAATTGCATTTACAGATTTCTATATATTCAGTGTCGTTCATTATTATATAATTGTTGATAAACTAATTTTCTATCTATTTCATGTTGATGGAGAAAAACAGTGGAGAAGCTTGCAGTTATATAAAGAGAGGCAACACGTGACGAACTGCGATCTGATTACGTCTAGTTTGGCTACCATAATCATGGAGAAACAGCGGAAGTGAAGTGACCACAGGACCTATCAGGCCACTGGTGGACAGGTAAGAGAGATATGCCTAAGTCCCAAACAGTTTCAGTCTCGAAAATCAGTCCCAAAACTAGAGCTGCTTAGAGAGGGCAATAGTTAACTAACCATTCCTCTAGTGTCCACAGGGAGAATTGCTTCCTTAGAACACGCATCCGCACCATCTCTCCGGCACCGTCATACGCTACGAAACCTAGAAGCATGTGTGAAATATCAGAAAGTAGCAGTAGAAAGGGAAAATAAGGAAAAGCTATGTTGGATGAGATGGTACCCCAGCAAGCGCCTGCCGACCGAGGAACATAATGAAAAACCCAATTTCAGAGTGAGCGGTTGACGGGAATTGAACCCTTGCCCTCACAAATCCAAGCCCAACGCCATAACGTACGACCATCTCGCTGAAGAAACAGTTAAGTTACAGATTTTCTTACTCATACAAAAGACATAGACAAAAGAGAATTGACAGTAAGATGCTTGAAAGATAATCACTAAAGGCCGTAGGCGTGTGCGCCTTTTTATAAGTATTCTGCACATGGACTATACTGTTCTTGCTTGCACATTTTACAACTGCAGGCAAGTACAGCCTGAGTATGACAACCGCCTCACAGCGAAAGGAAACAAAACAGTCGCGTTATACTACGCCTTGACCTTCCGTCTGCATGCACTTGAAAAGCAATGCTTCACTGGTTTTCAGAGTACTGTGTTACGTTGTTTTCGACGTATGCACACTTGATGGCCGTGCTGTACATCTGACGTCATTCATACTCTGTGACCAACTAACTTGTATTGCACGAGATTGCATATTCCTCTGGCCTTTCATAATCACTTATTTGTCGTCTCATGTCATCACGAGAAGTAACTGAATTGGGGCAACATGGGAACACTGATAAGGGATACCCGAAATGTTTGCTACCACGAAAACAAGGTTCATATATTTTATAGTTTAAAGAGGGATAGTTTCGTACTATAAGTTTTGTCTATTGCATAGCATTTTCCTGTTACAAAGGTTTTCTTTTCGGAATAAACAGGAATGCTATGCATTCCCAGGATATCCACACACATTGCTTGAACCACACCCCAGTTATTCAACCAATTATTCAACCAAAAATCCTTTGTGACTATTTTGTCCATTGTGATTATTAGTCTCGGTCATGCCATTATTAAGGTTCCGAAGAATACCTTTTGATCGTAGTCAAGTGTAATTCATTTAGGATTCTTGCTAAGAAAACCTCTTTCTCCCGTGTCCTTTGTTACACAACTCAACCAACTGCCCCTGCACTTGTGGTAACAAAGATCCAACATTCCTTTGAAATCCATTACGATTCTTTATGCATTGCATCCCTTAATTTCGGTATCATAGAATAGGAGAAACCAGAGAAAAGTTATAACCTGCGCATTAGATCGCGTCAAGGAAACGGAGTAAAAGAAGAGTCAGTGTGAATGTCAAACAGGGACGTAAGTGTCAAGGTCTACAGTAGAAGAACCGTGAGAATTTGGCTGCCCATACCGTTAAGGCGGATGAAAGCTAAAACTGGCTCCACGGCACTCGGAGTGTCCACCAACACTTGACTCAGGGTATCCGGAAAACAGAGGGAGTTGCGTATGGGAGCTAAAACTGGCATTCTGTTAAAACCTGTCGGATAGTCAAAGGCTCCCGACAGTGAGCACAAAGTGGTGCAGGGTCAGAACATAAAAAGTGTCGGTGGCTAAAAAGGCAGTGTCCAATACGGAGACGGACTAAAAGGATTTCTTCGCGCCATCGTCGTCGCGAAGAACTACACCAGGGTACAGGATGTCGTTTGATTTTCTGAAGCTTGTTGCCCTGAGCCCCATTCCAGTCTTCGTCCCAACGTGAGAGAACAAGCTTACGTAAAATTCGAGGAAGATCCGCCGAAGTAATAAAACAGCTAAAACACTGTGAATCTAAAGTAGCAGCTTTAGCTGCAACGTCGGCAGCATCATTGCCCGGCAGTCCCACGTGTCCAGGAACCCACACCAAAGACACACTAACGCCAGCATTAGCGATCGAGTGAAGGATATCCTGGACACGCTGTACAATTTGGTTGTAACAGCGACTTAATGCTTTGAAGGACACTCAAGCAATCAGAAACAATGGTCCAGGACTGCAATGCTTGGAAACAGTACACTGTGTCTTTTACTGTGACCATAATATAAAATACAGTGGCTTATGATCTGGAGAGTTGCAGCAAGCTCCATTCGTTCCCTACGCACTGCTGACACGATGGGCTTCTGACCAGAAAATGGTCTGCAGGATGTTTTGGTCTCTGGAGGAGTAGGACGGAACACTAGCACATGGCAGATCACGATGATGTCATAAATTGATCTAGACTCCCCATTAATTACTGTGCTTCTCTTCGAGCATGTGACTGTAAGGAGCGTAATTCCCATCAACAGGTCTAGCATTTTCTGAGATAAATTGCGGGCTATATTGTTACGTTAATGCTCGATTTCACCAACAAATGTTACATTTGATGTTAATAAATGTAACGTAAAAATTGTTACAGCGTTAACAAAAGTTTTACAATTATTGCATTTCAATAAGGGTAAGCAAAAGCAGAAGAGAAGCCGTGGGACAAATGTCTCACAATTCGAGAAAGAATTTTTAGTTCAATTACTATTAAATATAAGGATACTGTGGAAAATATGAGAACGGTTGCGGTAAATGAGAAAGAGAAAGAAGTGACGTGGGAAAATTTTGCAAATGAGTTTAACTCGAATCCTAATGTCAACCAGAAGTACGAAGCAACTACTTCAATATTACGTAAATTTAAAACGGGGTGTGAAGGCCCGCCTCGGTAGCGTGGTGTTAGAGTGTCTGTCTCACGTTTAAGAGGTCCCGAGTTGAAATCTCGGTCAGAGTGAGTCACCTGGATAAGGTTTTCCGGGGTTTTCCCTTATCCTGAAAGACGAATGTCGGGTAACTCTAAGATCTATGGACCCTGGGCTCATTTGATCATCATTTCGACCATTCCATTCATCGTCCGATAGGATTTAACCTTGGAGGACATAAAATTGCAACAACAGCAAGAACGAGGTGCGAAGGACAGAAGTGGTGAGAGATTTGAACGTTTCAATGCGGAAGGTGGACAGTGTATTATTTACAGAATTCAGTGAATTATAAAATCGCAAAGTTATTAATACTTGAAGCACATCGGCATATTCCTATTCGATACATTTTCTAACCTCTCTTATACTTGCTCAGTAATCTCCATAACAATTTTTTTTTTTTTTTTTTTTTGAGAATCTATGCCTCCGTAGAAAATTTTCTTTCGTTAGATCCTAAAATCATCCTTGCACATAGGCCGTTCTCTATTACGAATAGCATTTAGACGATATAAATTTAGCAAATCGACATCAAATGCTGGGTTCAGTCCCGCCATATTGACAATTCCACATTAGTTAACGACTTAACAACAAAAATATGGCCTGTTGGTTTAATAAGGGATTTAACACGTGTGTTAAGTTAACACTTGTTGCTGAAATGCAATGTTTGTTATAACTAGTGCTATGCAGACTAACAGCCATATTAAGTCTTAACATCTGTTGATTAAATGGACCGTAAGTAGTATAACTTGGCAACTACCCTATAATGTTACAATCTACTTTGTAACGTAGCTGATAGGATGAGGCAACAAGGTGGTAGAGCGAGATTGTAGATCAAAGCAGAGGCAACACCTAGTCCTATAATATGAAAATTTGCTGGACTCTTGATTATATTAATATCGAAGTACAGATACTCAAAGGTCTTGACGACACTTTGGGGTGAAATATTACTGACAAATTACATATTATACAAATCCCCATGTTGTGCTTACCTTCGAAGATTGTGTCGCATTTGTTTAGGATGAGTATGATTAAGGTCTCAGCTGACGGCCGGCACGACTGCCCCAGAATAGGACCCAAGAGACTGAGACCCACGGCTGCAGAAGTACGCAGCCGTTAAATACCGTTTCTCCCAACATGGCGTACCTAGTGCCCAGTCAGGCAAATCCAACGTCAAAGGCTTCCTAAGCATTTGCCAAGCAAACCGTAGTTTTGTAGTTCTAAAAATATTTTGGCTGGCACAGAATGCAGGTAAGCATCCGACCACCTGTCCCGTGATGACATGAGCACACCGGAAGTTGACGTCATATGAAATCTCGAATTACCTTGTTCTCACGGGTCATAAAAATAAGAATTTTAGAATGTGCAAGAAAATCAAGACACGGGATACAAGGAAGAAATAATAGAGTTCTAAATTTGATGTGTTTTCAAGATTTTGTCAACCATTCACGTGACAATATGCTCAACATATAAAGAACATTTAGGCGTTTTAGAAAACATATGCTCTTGTCTTATCAATGCTGAGATACTAATATTGCGCGAGCGCCTAGGGCTTGTTGATAAGTTGAAACCCCAGCCGTAATCTTTCTCACAAAGCACGGAGTTGATGTTAAACGCATTCTGTGTAGCCAGATTCCCATAGGAGGAACACAATACATTTTGATTCAAGCATGCTGACAAATAACTATGATAATGCAAAGGTAGAATGGAGATTTTGTTACGGAAAGCTACTTTTTTCCAGGTATTTCCTATGTCACTGTGTATACATACTTCACGCAAATAATCTTGCAAGAGATGATGGTATTATCAACTGGAATCAATCTTTCTTGGCAGGAATGTTCTCTTATAATTCTAACGTATTCGTATCTAAGTACGAAAACCTCAAGTACTAAATCCATTTGAATGTTGTATTCACTAATAGAACGAAATGAAACACGTGGGCTTTTCATTAATGAAATAAAACGTCGATTGATTAGTTATATGAGATTATCCTACAGAGTGAGAGAGAGCGAGAAGATTTTTGCTTTTTTGTGATATAAATATAGATAACATACAATGTCGCGAAGAAAACTGAAGTTCTCTTTCTTTTCCGTTGTTTCAGAGGCTTCATTCACATTTCTTGGAAAAGGGATATGAAAGTCCCTATAAAAAACGCCATCTCTATTTGGGAAGGCTCCTCTCCTGTGTAATCTGCATACCTCTAAATGGAGAGACACTCTAATGGCCGTGTGTTTTTATTTTTATAAACATCTCTGGAAACTTCCCTACCTGGTGTACATTATTAAATTCGTTAATTGCTTGTTATTCCAGTGTAATGTCGTGCCATAATGGCGAGGCCGCCGCGAAAGCATTAGCTGAAGACGTAACTTTTTGGTTAGAGTAGAACGGAGTATAATGACTTTTCTCATCAAGGATTCAAAATCCGTAGCAACAGCCGCGCACTGCTGTTTCAGGTTAGCTAACTTCCCACAAACACAAGACGGCGCTTTAAATCCTTCTGTTTATCCAAGTCTCTCTGCACTAGCTGACCTAAGAGAAACTGGTACAGTTTTATTTCCTCTACCAGGCACATACTAGACAGAAAAGGTATTGCATTCCACCCAAAAATTCTATAACAAAACTCACTGGAAATATCATATCATAACTTGAAATTTCGGCTAAATACTTAACTTTGTATTTAATACCAAAATTCAGTATCGCCAAGAAGACGACATTAAGATACTGTAGAAAATCCCCACAGAAAACTGTCCTTTAAATGGACTTATTTTTCGAATATTTTCTTTTTTTCAACGAAGCCTTTAAATATTTTAATTAAATGTTCGTATTGTGGCGTCTATTCCTTAAGGGGGGGGGTTGTTTTATTACGCCACTTGGGGGTTTAAAACAGAGGTAAGTCACTCACATGAATTAGTAGTGCATTTACAAAAGATAATTTAATATAAAAATAGTGACAGATAAGGATTTACATACCTTGTCCAAGCAAGCTTGTATTGAAAGAATTATAAAGTTAACATGCTTATTACCTTGATGCTACCTAGCATGTCAAGCCAAAGTATTGCCCAGTAGCGTTGATCCATGCTTTTGGGCAAACTGTGGCCCAGCACATACACATCGTCCCCTTTCACTACCACTTCTCTCCCCCTCATGTCTCCGAATACATGACGTTTATGTAGTTCATTATCCATCTACTCAGAGGATGTGTCTATATAAGCTGAATTTGGACTTAACCCAGGTTGTGCTGGTGACACACACACAAAAAAACACACACAAAAAAACACACACAAAAAAAACACACACAAAAAAAACACACACAAAAAAACACACACAAAAAAACACACACAAAAAAAACACGCACAAAAAAAACACGCACAAAAAAACACACACAAAAAAACACGCACAAAAAAACACGCACAAAAAAACACGCACAAAAAACACGCACAAAAAAACACACACACACACACACACACACACACACACACACACACACACACACACACACACACACACACACACACACACACACACACACACACACACACACACACACACACACACACACACACACACACACACACACACACACACACACACACACACACACACACACACACACACACACACACACACACACACACACACACACACACACACACACACACACACACACACACACACACACACACACACACACACACACACACACACACACACACACACACACACACACACACACACACACACACACACACACACACACACACACACACACACACACACACACACACACACACACACACACACACACACACACACACACACACACACACACACACACACACACACACACACACACACACACACACACACACACACACACACACACACACACACACACACACACACACACACACACCCACCCCTCATAGTAAGCCGTCATCCGGAAATGACTCAATAATCCCAAGGCATAGTGCAACTGTTGCACCAAAAGAATTAATAGTACTATATCTAAGTTTAATTAGGCTGTTGGCTTGATACTTGATACGTTACCATAAAGATATACATTTTCATAACAAATGAGATGTATGTTTTTAATTTTCTGATAATAGCTTCTGAATTCGGAATGATTTGTTCATAACTGGTAAATCCTAAGAGACAACCTCTTCACAAAAAGTGTACATCTAATTAAAGCATACAACTGAAGAAAAAGGGGGAGAAAGGGTTTGGAGTTATTATTCTTGAGATATTCATTGCCATTGGCTTGAATTATTAAATACACATATTTCTCTCCAATTGGAAAACTTAATTCGCTTCTATCCTCCTTCCGTTATTTCGCTCCTAGCCATCCAAAGACAACGGAAATTCAAAGCCCTTACAGAGCGAACACCTCTTAAACTTTTACTACCTCAGCCTAGTGCATTCTCCTATTTCCGTTGTAATCCAAAAAGAATTCAGAATTCGTGTCTACAAAAATGTATCTCAATTAAGTAGATAGAAGAATAAGGATTTTTAAGAATTGCTGGAATAATGGGTGGAGAAACTTATGCGAATGTAACCCATCTTGTGTGTACCTGAGGCAAAAGAAGTATCGCATTCAATCTAAACATTTAATACCCAGATTTCGTGACCACTTTTATTTGCTTTATTAATTATTCAGTTTATATTTAAAAGTAAATTATTTATTGCATCCTATCCAAAATTTCGTAGCACTGAAAATACTCTGAGACACCGTGAAACCAAAAATAAATATTTTTAAAAATCATTTGAAAACATTTGTGAAAAATAAAATGAATTTTAGCTCTGAATTTCGGATATTTCTTAAGAAAAAATGTAAATGACCGCTCAAATTGAAGCCTTGGAAATGTGGTATAAGGCTTTTCATACAAAACAGATTATAATGTAGTATATATCCTACGCTGGATTACATTGGTATGCTCTACAAACAAGGGCTGAATAAGTGTGAACTTTGAAAATTGTAAAGGTATGTAGCTTTACCCTATTGGTCGTAATTATTTTCAGATTCATAAAAGAATAACAATTTATACCAAGGGTTGGAAGAATATGATAAAGGTAGCCTAAAATTTTCGTGAAGTCTATAGTCCCAGGAAGAACATTTTCAGCCAAGCGTTCTGATTTAGAAACCAGTTCATAACAGCATCCATTACTACTGACTTCAAGATCGTGTACATAAAACACACAGTCTAACGATTAAAACAAATTTAAATATCGAGACATTTTCATAAAGTCTGATTATTGATCAATTTAAATAAACTCTTGATTACTGAACAAGGGAAACAGACCAACGCATAACAAATAGAACAAAAATACACATCAAAATCTGATCTCCTCCAATAAAAGCACAAATATGGCCCGATTACCGTTTGTGGCGCAATGTATTCATTAGTGTTGGGGATTCTTGTGCAAAAATCAAAATATGCAACGAACATACCACAAAAGTGGAGAAAACGAGAACACAGTGAAACTATCAGCAGCGATTACGTACAGAATTTGAATCACTATATATGTGTGCAATAGACACAAATTCAACCAATGGATTTTATCATCTCATGTGGTGTAATTGTGTAATATTTTGAGCATATTTTGTAAAACGTACAGATTTTTTAAATAATGATTGAAAATATAACCTCCTCCACAAGCTGTTCACCAATATCCTCTGAGATCTACAGAGCATATTTGTGGATCCCGTAAAATTGTGAGAATAATGCCTAAATGAGCTAATTTTAGGGCAGGAAAAAATGTATATAACTACTTTAAAATCATATAACAGTTTAACAATTTAGAGATCATATATAGCTACTATATATCAATAGCTATTTTTAAAGTTAAGTGACAGTCTTAAGGGTCGGAGTTGGATTTCAACCTACCCTCATTATTGCTGGTAGCAGCTGGAACCACACATCCCATATCAATCACTTTGACATCTGAAGACGAGGTTACCAGATGGCGTAGACCTGATGAAGCTGGATGTGTAGCACACTTCTTAATTGTGCTGGTAATATATATAGAAATACTCGAGCAAAAACCACCCCTGTATTTTAAAAATACGTCATTTTCCTAATACCATTATTAATCATGCAGACATTCAATGCTTCTCAAATTTTTTAAGCACCAACCGCTGCTTACTTCTTTCTTGCATGTTCTGATCATGATTGCAAGAACATATTAAATAAATCCATTTCTTCAAATTTCTACTCTCATGCAATGAATTGTCACACATGAAAAAACTATTTCAATTAAATGTATGTTCTTAAGTTTTGAGTCCAAAACTTGATTGGTTAATTTCATAAGGTTTCCGTAACAAAAACCAGTGTAATATTTAATATCCTAGTATTGTTCAGGAATATTTCGCTTTAGCATTTATTATCAACGTCTTGAACATATTCTGATGTGTAATTTATTATATTAATAACAACAAAGCAGGTATCTTGAATGCTAATTCGTATTTCGAATGATTAGTGACGCGGACAATTTTTCCATGCAAGAAATCTGGTCCGCTTTGGCAATTACCCATATGATTGTATCTGGCTGCACTATATTAATTATATTTTCAGCTTCCTTTTAATAAAATAAAGGAAGATTTAACACAAACCTCGATATATATATTTCAATCATTTAAGTAGGAGTATTGAATGTACGCAATTAATGTGAAATAAAATGCACAAAGCTCCATTCGAATTATAGAAGAAAAAACTATTTAGGTGAGATTTAAGCAATATAAACTATTACCAACATTGTCATATAATTGACATTTAGAATAGGCAAACATTATTTCAAAATCAACGTTTTATTTACCACGACAAAAAGCAGAAAAGAATAAGTGTTGTCTAAATGTAATTCAATGAATAAGAAATTTTGAGACACAAGACACACCAAGGAAGCAAGACACACACTCACCCAAAACACAAACTTACGCTCATAGCTGTATACATATGTTTATGTTGTAATGTTACGTCCTCCAACATTAAGTCACACTGGACGGTGAATGACATGGGTGAAAAGATTCTGAAATGTCTCCTGGGTCCATGGAGCTTAAAACTACACGACGTCCGTCTCTCTCTCTCTCTCTCTCTCTCTCTCTCTCTCTCTCTCTCTCTCTCTCTCTCTCTCTCTCTCTCTCTCTCTCTCTCTCTCTTTTATTGTAACTTACGTCCTCAAACATTAAATAACATCAGACGCTGAATGAGATGAGAGAAATGATGCTGAAATGTGTCCTGGGTCCATGGAGCTTAAAACTACACGAAGTTCATCTCTCTCTCTCTCTCTCTCTCTCTCTCTCTCTCTCTCTCTCTCTCTCTCTCTCTCTCTCTCTCTATCTCTCTTTGTTATTTACGTCTTCCAACATTAAGTCACATAGGACGGTGAATGAGATGGGTGAAATGATGCTGAAATGTGTCCTGGGTCCATGGACCTTAAAACTACATGACGTTCGTCTTTTTTGTTTGTAATTTTTCTCCTCCAACATTAAGTCACATCGGACGATGAATGACATTGGTGTAATGTTACTGAAATGTGTCCTGGGTCCATGGACCTTAAAACTACATGACGTTCGTCTTTTTTTTTTGTAATTTTTCTCCTCCAACATTAAGTCACATCGGACGATGAATGACATTGGTGTAATGTTACTGAAATGTGTCCTGGGTCCATGGACCTTAAAACTACATGACGTTCGTCTTTTTTGTTTGTAATTTTTCTCCTCCAACATTAAGTCACATCGGACGATGAATGACATTGGTGTAATGTTACTGAAATGTGTCCTGGGTCCATGGACCTTAAAACTACATGACGTTCGTCTTTTTTTTTTGTAATTTTTCTCCTACAACGTTAAGTCACATCGGACGATGAACGACATTGGTGTAATGATACTGAAGTGTGCCCTGGGTCCATGCAGCTTAAAACTACACGGCGTTAGTCTTTTTTTTTGTAATTTTTCTCCTCCAACATTAAGTCACATCGGACGATGAAAGACATTGGTGTAATGATACTGAAGTGTGTCCTGGGTCCATGGAGCTTAAAACTACACGGCGTTAGTCTTTTTTTTTTCGTAATTTTTCTCCTCCAACGTTAAGTCACATCGGACGATGAATGACATTGGTGTAATGATACTGAAGTGTGTCCTGGGTCCATGGAGCTTAAAACTACACGGCGTTAGTCTTTTTTTTTTTTTTTTTTTTTTTTTTGTAATTTTTCTCCTCCAACGTTAAGTCACATCGGACGATGACTGACATTGGTGTAATGATACTGAAGTGTGTCCTGGGTCCATGGACCTTAAAACTACATGACGTTCGTCTTTTTTTTTTGTAATTTTTCTCCTACAACGTTAAGTCACATCGGACGATGAATGACATTGGTGTAATGATACTGAAGTGTGTCCTGGGTCCATGGAGCTTAAAACTACACGGCGTTAGTCTTTTTTTTTTTCGTAATTTTTCTCCTCCAACGTTAAGTCACATCGCACGATGAATCACATTGGTGTAATGATGCTGAAGTGTGTCCTGGGCCCATGCAGCTTAAAACTACATGGCGTTAGACTTTTTTTTTGTAATTTTTCTCCTCCAACGTTAAGTCACATCGGACGATGAATGACATTGGTGTAATGATACTGAAGTGTGCCCTGGGTCCATGCAGCTTCAAACTACACGCCGTTAGTCTTTTTTTTTTTTTTTTTGTAATTTTTCTCCTCCAACGTTAAGTCACATCGGACGATGACTGACATTGGTGTAATGATACTGAAGTGTGTCCTGGGTCCATGCAGCTTAACACTACACGGCGTACGCCTTTTTTTTGTAATTTTCCTCCTCCAACGTTAAGTCACATCGGACGATGAATGACGTTGGTGAAAGGATACTGAAATGTGTCCTGGGTCCATGCAGCTTAAAACTACACGGCGTTCGTCTTTTTTTTTGTAATTTTCCTCCTCCAACGTTAAGTCACATCGGACGATGAATGACGTTGGTGAAAGGATACTGAAGTGTCTCCTGGGTCCATGCAGCTTAAAACTACACGGCGTTCGTCTTTTTTTTTTGTAATTTTCCTCCTCCAACGTTAAGTCACATCGGACGATGAATGACGTTGGTGAAAGGATACTGAAGTGTGTCCTGGGTCCATGCAGCTTAAAACTACACGGCGTTCGCCTTTTTTTTTTTGTAATTTTCCTCCTACAACGTTAAGTGACATCGGACGATGAATGACGTTGGTGAAAGGATACTGAAATGTGTCCTGGGTCCATGCAGCTTAAAACTACATGGCGTTCGTCTTTTGTTTTTGAATTTTACTCCTACAACCTTAAGTCACATCGGACGTTGAATGCCAAAACTACACGGCGTTCGTTTTTTTTTTTTTTTTTTTTTTTTTTTTTTTTTTGTAATTTTCCTCCTCCAACGTTAAGTCACATCAGACGACGAATGACCTTGGCGTAATGATACTGACGTGTGTCCTGGGTACATGCAGCTTTAAACTACACGGCGTTCGTTTTCCTTTCTTTTTTTTTTTTTGTAATTTTCCTCCTCCAACGTTAAGTCACATCGTTCGTTGAATGCCATTGGTGTAATGATACTGAAGTGTGTCCTGGGTCCATGCAGCTTTAAACTACACGGCGTTAGTCTTTTTTTTTTAATTTTCCACCTCCAACTTAAGTCACAACTTACGATGAATGACATTGGTGTAATGGTACTGAAATGTGTCCAGGGTCCATGCAGCTTAAAACTACACGGCGTTCGTCGTTTTTTTTTGTATTTTTTTCTCCTCCAACGTTAAGTCACATCGGACGTTGAATGCCATTGGTGTAATGATACTGACGTGTGTCCTGGGTCCATGCAGCTTAAAACTACACGGCGTTCGTCGTTTTTTTTTTTTTTTTTTTTGTAATTTTCCTCCTCCAACGTTAAGTCACATCGGACGATGACTGACATTGGTGTAATGATACTGAAGTGTGCCCTGGGTCCACGCAGCTTAAAACTACACGGCGTTAGTCTTTTTTTTTGTAATTTTTCTCCTCCAACGTTAAGTCACATCGGACGATGACTGACATTGGTGTAATGATACTGAAGTGTGCCCTGGGTCCACGCAGCTTAAAACTACACGGCGTTTGTCGTTTTTTTTGTAATTTTTCTCCTCCAACGTTAAGTCACATCGGACGATGACTGACATTGGTGTAATGATACTGAAGTGTGCCCTGGGTCCACGCAGCTTGAAACTACACGGCGTTTGTCGTTTTTTTTGTAATTTTTCTCCTCCAACGTTAAGTCACATCGGACGATGACTGACATTGGTGTAATGATACTGAAGTGTGCCCTGGGTCCATGCAGCTTAAAACTACACGGCGTTCGTCGTTTTTTTTTTTTTTTTTGTAATTTTCCTCCTCCAACGTTAAGTCACATCGGACGATGACTGACATTGGTGTAATGATACTGAAGTGTGCCCTGGGTCCATGCAGCTTAAAACTACACGGCGTTCGTCGTTTTTTTTTTTTTTTTGTAATTTTTCTCCTCCAACGTTAAGTCACATCGGACGATGACTGACATTGGTGAAATGATACTGAAGTGTGCCCTGGGTCCACGCAGCTTAAAACTACACGGCGTTCGTCGTTTTTTTTTTTTTTTTTTGTAATTTTCCTCCTCCAACGTTAAGTCACATCGGACGATGACTGACATTGGTGTAATGATACTGAAGTGTGCCCTGGGTCCACGCAGCTTAAAACTACACGGCGTTTGTCGTTTTTTTTTGTAATTTTTCTCCTCCAACGTTAAGTCACATCGGACGATGACTGACATTGGTGTAATGATACTGAAGTGTGCCCTGGGTCCATGCAGCTTAAAACTACACGGCGTTCGTCTTTTTTTGTAGCTTTTCTCCTCCAACGTTAAGTCACATCGGACGATGACTGACATTGGTGTAATGATACTGAAGTGTGCCCTGGGTCCACGCAGCTTAAAACTACACGGCGTTCGTCGTTCTTTTTTTTTTTTTTTTTTTTTTGTAATTTTTGTCCTCCAACGTTAAGTCACATCGGACGATGACTGACATTGGTGTAATGATACTGAAGTGTGCCCTGGGTCCATGCAGCTTAAAACTACACGGCGTTCGTCTTTTTTTGTAGCTTTTCTCCTACAACGTTAAGTCACATCGGACGATGACTGACATTGGTGTAATGATACTGAAGTGTGTCCTGGGTCCTTGCAGCTTAAAACTACACGGCGTTCGTCTTTTTTTGTAGCTTTTCTCCTACAACGTTAAGTCACATCGGACGATGACTGACATTGGTGTAATGATACTGAAGTGTGCCCTGGGTCCTTGCAGCTTAAAACTACACGGCGTTCGTCTTTTTTTGTAGCTTTTCTCCTACAACGTTAAGTCACATCGGACGATGACTGACATTGGTGTAATGATACTGAAGTGTGT
This sequence comes from Mantis religiosa, assembly GCA_030765055.1. Classification (NCBI taxonomy): domain Eukaryota; kingdom Metazoa; phylum Arthropoda; class Insecta; order Mantodea; family Mantidae; genus Mantis; species Mantis religiosa. Next base: position 239,741,944 of record CM060948.1, on the reverse strand, counting down.
CCTGGGTCCTTGCAGCTTAAAACTACACGGCGTTCGTCTTTTTTTGTAGCTTTTCTCCTACAACGTTAAGTCACATCGGACGATGACTGACATTGGTGTAATGATACTGAAGTGTGCCCTGGGTCCTTGCAGCTTAAAACTACACGGCGTTCGTCTTTTTTTGTAGCTTTTCTCCTACAACGTTAAGTCACATCGGACGATGACTGACATTGGTGTAATGATACTGAAGTGTGCCCTGGGTCCATGCAGCTTAAAACTACACGGCGTTCGTCTTTTTTGTAGCTTTTCTCCTACAACGTTAAGTCACATCGGACGATGACTGACATTGGTGTAATGATACTGAAGTGTGCCCTGGGTCCTTGCAGCTTAAAACTACACGGCGTTCGTCTTTTTTGTAGCTTTTCTCCTACAACGTTAAGTCACATCGGACGATGACTGACATTGGTGTAATGATACTGAAGTGTGCCCTGGGTCCTTGCAGCTTAAAACTACACGGCGTTCGTCTTTTTTTGTAGCTTTTCTCCTACAACGTTAAGTCACATCGGACGATGACTGACATTGGTGTAATGATACTGAAGTGTGCCCTGGGTCCTTGCAGCTTAAAACTACACGGCGTTCGTCTTTTTTTGTAGCTTTTCTCCTACAACGTTAAGTCACATCGGACGATGACTGACATTGGTGTAATACTGAAATGTGTCCTGGCTCCATGAACCTTAAAACAACACGACGATTGCCTTTTTTTTCCTCCTCCAACGTTAAGTAGCATCGCATGGTGAACGGTATGGGTGTAATGATGCTGAAATGTGTCCTGGGTCCATGGAGCCTAAAGCTACACGACGTTCAACTTTTTTGTTCTTTGTATTTTTCCTCCTCCAGCGTTAAGTCACATCGGACGATGAATGACATTGTTGTAATGATGCTGAAATTTGTCCTGAGTCCATAGAGCGTAAAACTACACGACGTTAGCCTTTATCTTTTTTTTTTTTTTTTTTTTTTTTTTTTTTTTTAATTTTCCTCCTCCGACATTACGTCACATCGGACGGTCAATGACATGGTCAATGATGCTGAAAAGTGTCCTGGGTACATGGTGCACAAAGCCAAACGACGTTTGTCTTATCTTTTTTTTTTTTGTAATTTTCTTCTTCCAACGTTATGTCACATCGTACGTGAATGGAATGGGTGTAATGGTGCTGAAGTTTGTCCTGGGTCCATGGGGCTTAACACTACGCGACGTTCGTCTTCTTTTTTCTTTGTAGTTTACGCCCTCCAAATTAAGTTATATCGGATGGTGAATAACATGGGTGTAATTTTTTTGAAATGTGTCCTGGGTCCATGGAGCTTAAAGCTACACGACGTTCGTCTTCTTTTTTCTTTGTAGTTTACGACCTCCAAATTAAGTTATATCGGGTGGTGAATAACATGGGTGTAATGATGCTGAAATGTGTCCTGGGTCCTTGGAGCTTAAAACTACACGAAGTTCATCTTTAAGTGTAAGGGAAAACCCCGGTAAAAGCTTACCCAGATTGCTCAACATGTCTAAGATTCGAACTCCTGACCTCTTGAGCGTGAGGAAGACAGGCTACCATATACGCTACCGAGGCGGGCGCACGCACAACACAGACACACAAAGGCAGAAAGTAGTTGTAAATGAAACATATATCTTGATGGGCCAGCTTTCTTTACACGGCATGATAAAATATGCTTCTTTGAAGAAAATATTCCCTTAATAGAGTTACCTTCTGCAGGCAGGCATGAAATATATTTCAAATTTAATAAAGATACAATGAAATCATAGGGAATGCCGATCATATAAAATTATTTACAACTTTAGAACATCTCAAGAAATTAAGCATTAAGTGAATAAAATAATGGATGAAATTTTTAAATAGTTTAACATCTTTGTTGTGGTCCTGAACCTAAATGAAACCGAGTGAATCCAGTTTTATTTAAAGTTAAGTATAAGAACAATATTAAAATAAATGTACAGGATAACGAAATATCAAACGTTACACATATAAGCTTTCTGTGAATTATTAAGCTAATCTGGTACCACTTCATATTATCAAAGTTAGACAAAAGTGTACAGTGGAATTTATGTATTGAAGCAAATACAAATGATTGGAGATAAAAAGATTAAAACAGATATATTTTGCATTGATAAGCACACAATTACATTATGGTGTATGTTTATGAGGTAGTAGCTGTAAGAAAGAAATACAAAAAACATTTAAGACCGCAGAAAGAACTGTAATAAACTTAGCAATTTATACATAAAAGATTAATGTAAATGCAACTTTGTGCAGTTGATAGTTATTTAAGCTATAAGGGAGGTAGATATAATTTACCTTAAGAGGACTCGTTTGCGATCGAACGTAGTAAGGGCTGACAATATTGTCAGCCGAGTCCGAGAATGGTTCATTCTACCTACCTCCCCAATTGTATATAAGATTTGTTCCACTACTTATCATGTACCTATTCTTAGTTATTTATGATACATTATTTCAATTTTATGTTATACCTATTCATTAATATTACTTAAAATAGTCGAAATGTTCACTGACATTCTCTTGTTTGTCCTTGAATTGTTTGTTGCTATGGGAGAGTAGTTGATTTTATACGAATGTGTGGCGACATATTGATTTTTTGTGTAATTATGAATGACAGTAGTTCTAGTACTAATTAGGTAGTAGTTGCTAATAAGAACATGGTTGATATTCAAGAAAGTGTTGAAGTAAAGAAAGAAATACAGTTAATTCCTGAAATTAGTCAAAAAGTTGTGTCAAATATAACCTCCTGCAATAACTGGAATATTACAGTAAATTTTAAATAATGTATATGTTATAAAATTTAAATTATGTCGAATCCAGTAATTATAAGGCGTTTCTATTTCAATTACCTATTTATGCAATTCAGGAAGTAATCTCTCACATATATTATTTTTTTCCAAGTAACATTTGTTTCATTCGCATTTAATTTTGTTTCTATTATTGGATATTTTCTTTGGAGAACGGTAAATAAATATGAGTATTTACTGAATTGCATAAAAATATTGTAAATAATTTCAGCTTCTACAACAAATTCAGTCCTTCATAGCAGGGAGTTAGGTAGGGAGGTAAGTTGACTTACTTCCCTTGAGAGACAATTTTTAATTACTCGTAAGGATAAAGATATACGTACTACTATGCTTACCACAACATGAGTGGAAAAAAGTTTCACTTTATTATCTTTCTTTCAACTGTTTAAAATGTGGACTTTTAGGAATCTAGAGTATGGACAACATTGACATTAATGGAAATAACACAGTGGTGAAAATAAATTATATCCAAACAAAACTAATAGGTAAAATTTCCAATAAAGATATTATTAGTAATATTATTAGTCACCGGAATCATTAAATTATAAATGAAGTCAATGAAATTGATTCAACAGAACTTACTTAATTTTGCACCTTGTACGATTGATGATTATAAGACATTCATTAAGCATAACATAAGGTGACGCCACCTTAATTTTTCATAGTATGGAGCTCCAGTTATTACTTTAGATGAATCCCTGATTAATTCTTAAGAAACGAAGGAGTAAAGTGAATAAGTATGAAATGAACCGAAGATACTTCTGAACAATAATAGTAATATTATATTTTAGAAGTATGTTATATTTATAGTGTGAACATCTAAGCATTTTAGATGAAACCGTTATAAATGGGACAACATTAATTGACATGTATTTATTATGTCCTTTCACAATTGTATATGGCGATTGTTGGCAAACAAAGGAATGAATGAATGATTCATTAAATCCTCTCTCGTATGAAATCAGTGATACCACTACATCCTTTATCGGGTCAGGAATCACCTTCACAAGGTTGTTGGCAAATCTGGCGACTTGCCTTAAAAGTCATCTTGAAGTAGTACAGCGAGAGGATATGGCGACTTTTCTAACGAGTTTAAGTGACATTTGACAACAATTCTGAAGACGTCCAATTTGTCTAAATTCTTAAATACTACATAAATATCTGTTAATTCATTAAACGTATGTTTTGATGTAGTGATTTTAGGTGACCTATAATTTAATATTTAGCGAAGCTCTGCTATCAAAATTTGGCACAACTGCATTTTTAGCATCAAATTATGTTTATTTTCACGAAAATAGCTTGCCATATATACCTACATAAGAACATGTTCAGTAATTCCACAATCTTTTAATGGCCTGTCTGTACTCATGTATAATAATCATAATAACAACAATAATCATAATAATCATAAGAGTAATAATAATCATAATAGTTCCTGTTCCTATCGTTATGGTTATGGTTATGGTTATGGTTGTCGTCCTCGTCGTCCTCGTCGTCGTCGTCATCGTCGTCATCGTCATCATCATCAATTATCATTATAATCATTATCATTATAATCATTATCATTATAATCATTATCATTATAATCATTATCATTATAATCATTATCATTATAATCATTATCATTATAATCATTATCATTATCATTATCATTATCATTATCATTATTATTATCATCATCATCATCATCATCATCATCATCATCATCATCATCATCATCATCATCATCATCATCATCATCATCATCATCATCATCATCATCATCATCATCATCATTATTATTATTATTATTATTATTATTATTATTATTATTATTATTATTATTATTATCATCATCATCATCATTATTTTGCATATTTTGCATGCCTGTTAAGCACTAAATTATCTGGATTATTTAGGTTTTCCCATCAATGGAATGACAATATACGAAGCAAAATACTAAACAATGCGCATTTAAATTATCAAGAAATTGCACATGTCAAAAAATAATGTAGGCAACCAAGGAATTTCATCTTTTATAAGTGGACCTATGAAAAACAAATGAACGCTCCCCGAAACTAAATGCTTAAACATATTTTTCTTTGTGGAAGTCAAAGCCTCCTTCTACGTAAGGAACGATTTGGGGACAAAAGTAGGCTTTCTGTTGGTCAAATCAGCACCTAAAATTTCTTCCCATAAACTTTCGGTCCCAGACATTGTAGAAAGATGTCAATGTATGTATCCAGATCATTATCCGCTCCACACCTGCAGCCAATAAATAATGATCTACCCCTTTTAATTGGATGAATGGAAAGGCAACTGTATTTTTTCAACCAAACAAAAACCGATTATGCATGACCGCTTGCATGACTGTGAATAGCGTGAATGAAACAGCGCTTCGGGAAGGCAGTTAAAACATTTTCATTTTCACGCTTTGAGGCAAAATAGTGTGCTCCAACATTTTTATGCAGGTTTACCCTACAACTTTAAGGTATGTCTATTTAATTCATTTCTTAAAGTAAATATAACGCTAAGTTGAAAAAAGAATAAATAAGTACTCAGTGTTATACGACAAACCTCTTCCGAGGAATATCTGTCAAATGATAGAAATCGAATGTAGATTCCAGATACGTAAATCGTTTAGTAATTATTGATTTTATTGATTTACATATGTTTAGTACGTTATTTAAAGGTATTTATTCAAACACGTGAATTGTCGCCGCGTTTTCCGATGCGTTTCGGAAGGGAGAACAACTAGGTTATTATGTTTGAATATGAATAAATTCTGTTTCTGAAGTATTTGATATCTTATAAGTATCAAGCAATAAATAAGAACCTATTAGTGACAAACTGTAACATATACACACACAAATATTCAAAACTATTCGCGGTTACAACACTTGCGTAACAAAATTATGATGTTCGTTAGATTGTAATTTTATTACCTATATTATCATAATCATAATCGCTATCTTTATCATCATCAATTTGATGATGACGATGACGATGACAGTGATAATTTATCATCATCATCATCATCATCATCATCATCATCATTATTATCATTATTATCATTATTATCATCATTATTATCATCATTATTTTCATCATTATTTTCATCATTATTTTCATCATTATTTTCATCATTATTTTCATCATTATTTTCATCATTATTTTCATCATTATTTTCATCATTATTTTCATCATTATTTTCATCATTATTTTCATCATTATTTTCATCATTATTTTCATCATTATTTTCATCATTATTTTCATCATTATTTTCATCATTATTTTCATCATTATTTTCATCATTATTTTCATCATTATTTTCATCATTATTTTCATCATTATTATTATTATTATTATTATATAATA
>CM060948.1:239668046-239733046 GCA_030765055.1 Mantis religiosa | reverse complement strand
CCCTTCTGGAATCCAATTGTTTAAATCAACGGCACTTAATATTCCCATTTCCTCCTGCATGGATGTTAACTTGAAGGGAACCTGGCTGGATGCAGTTGAATGAATCTGCATCAATAGGAGCAGTTCAGAATGTAGTTTCAGCAGTGATTAGAGATTCACTTGTTTCCATATCTGCCCATTTTTCTACTTGTCAACAGCCATCAGTCACTGGAAACTGTAGGAACTCCCCTAAATAAATCACTATATATTTTTGAAGAAACACTATGCAAACTAAGTTGTATTCCTGGCAGTATAGATCAAAAAGTGAAAGATAAGTGAACAATATAGTTTCACAAATCCAGTTATAAACAGATTTGAAATATACGAGACATTCTTCAAGCAAATCCCATTAACCACACCAAGAAACTCATTGTTGTCGGTGGAGCAGTGAGCATCAATTAAATATGTCCAGTAACATCTACCGCTTACACGATACAAAAGTGTGTTGCGCGACAGCAGAAGAACCGTTTTAAATGGAAACTTGTGCAAACTCATGGTTTCGAACTGGCACTAATTCATTAGTGAACATCGGTACGAGGGCACACCCACTTCCGCCTCTAAAGAATGAAGTAAGTTTATTAATTGTCTCCAACTTGGTTTTTTCTATTCCCAGGGATCATTAATTGATTCCGTTTAGGGCATGTTTTCGGCATAGGGCATATTTGCATGTTTATTTCATAGTTTTAGGGCATGATGTTCAGGACCCTTGTTACGAGTGTGGCAGTAGTGAAGCCATATCGAAAACACAGCTCAGATAAAATAGATTGCACACAAGCTTATCTCTTTGGGACGGCGGCCAATTTCCCTTTTCGTCTCCGCACTTCTAATCTAGACAAGTCTTCCCCACAACTCTCCTCACTGCTGGCGGTATCTAAGATGTGTGATGATTCGGGATGGCTGCGATATCCGAAATTGCTTTCTAATGAAAATATTCGCGCTTTTCAGGTATAAGCGGCGTAAAAGTAATTTATACGAAATAGGAAGTCTAGGAATACATTTTGGCATGTCGTCTGGTATCAAAAAAATTTGAAGCAGTCCTTTTATATTGGTGTTAACTTATCTTTCTTATTTGTACTTATTAGCTGGAGGACACCGCCCTAGAATCTTTCACACCCAGACGCCACTGATGTATAGCGTTATCCTTGTTCCTGTATTCTTGCATTATCCTCATTTCGATATACCTTTGTGTTTAAGTAATTAAAAGAGTAGGTATTTACTATTTTGTAGGTATAAGATTTCAAACTTCAGCATATAAAAGAGATAGCGCAAATAGCAAGTACTTCATTTACCTGCCACCTGGTACTAAACCTTGACGGCATATTTTAATTACGAGATGGGTATTAACCTAATAACTTTACTCCATTTAGGATAGAAGTTCTTTCATTTGTAGTGCTAAATAATTTCATGCTTCTTTGCAGATTTAAGGCTCTCTGAGCTGAAGTAAAATAGGTTACTGGAGGATTCCAGTGGCTTTACTGCACATACACATAATTACGCCGAAAGTAATATAATATAACAATATAATTGCGTCAATTTGTAAAACTCACGAAAATGTTGACATGTGATAATATAAATAATTGGTTATTGACGGAAGGAATAGACGTTGTTTCTCGAAAGTGTTTATTAGTAATAAAGTACAAATAGTAATTCAATCGAAATTTGCCATAAAGGTAATACCCACGTCGATCCTACGCATCAATAAGGAACGCATGTAACTCATGCCTTCACTCGTGTGCTTAGTTACTATATGGCAAAGCGTGGAAGTGTACCGGAAGGAATATCTAACAAAGGAGTTGTTTGCGCAAGCCTATCGCACATACACGGCGAGGCAGAATGTATACTCTCTGTTCAGATAGAATTATTTATTCTGTGCAGCAACGTGTCATTCATCGGCAGGCTCGAGTAATCAAGTACAACCTGACTGAACTTGGTTACAAGCAGAAATAAGAAAGAATAAATATCCCTTTGCGTCAAGCGAAAAACCGTGCCGCTGCAGTAGTAATTTACATCTGCGTGTACCTAGTTGACTAATACTTCATATCACACAAGCTCTCAAGTGTTATATTAGTGCTTCGTTAGTTACTGTAAGCTAAGTTATTAGTATTTCGCTCTTCCAGTAAACAAGATAAAAAGCGAATGCAGCGTCCGTCAGTGAATATCTATACGCCTCCACGATTTGCCGTGTAGTAAATAACTATAGCATAGTTCATGAATAAAAATACAAAAAGTTTCTACTTATTAATAATATATATGTGTGATCATTTTGGACACAGTCAATATATAAACTGCAATAGAATCAAACTCGTTGTTTTATAGTCATCCTTTATCTGAATAACACGTTTTGCTTATGAGAGCAACCAATTTCCTTTACTTGATGTCAACCAGAAAATTGAATCTTTTAAGGCATCAAGTGCTTCAACAACAGTGAATGGCCATCATAACTATCGTCGTAAACCAAGGTCAAGGTTTCACCTCTAGTTGTAATTCAAATTTCATTTTAGTTTCTTATAATTTAAAACTGTGTTTAACTTCATCACCTTTTGGTGCTTAAATAATAAAAATATCTGCTCTATTGTCAACAAGAAACCACAACCTGGACATTTTATCTTCCAAGAATAAGCGAGGACCTGATAGTAGCAGCAGAACTTGCCGCTACGTTTACTGCCGGAAAGTTTACTTGTGCTGGAAAGACTGCTTCCACTTTCAGCCATGTATTTCTTCAACATTTAAAATGATAATAACAGACTTTACGATTAAGGTCGAATTTTTCTCTACTTCGACTCAATCTGCGGCCTCTGCTTCGGCTGCAGTATCTCTTTGCATTGACTTTGTTACTCTAAATGTGATAGTTAAGCGACTAACTCATTAACTAACATATCTTACATAGATCATCCGGTGACACTAAACTACGCTGCAAGGATTCACTTCTAACTTTCTGTCGGCTACGTATCACGGCCGTTCTGTCAAGACATTCCTCACTTACAACGAGAATGGTTTTTATTGAGTTAGGAAGTTTCTCTGGCCAAAGAGTTCGAAAAACTTTGCCAGAGACGTCTCTTTCTGCAAAAGCCTTCAGTTTCCTTAGTAACTGGCTGCTATCCTTAGCTGAAACCGCAACTAAACTGTTTATTGTTTTACCTTTCCTTTCCTTAAAAAATATGGTAAAGTCATTATTCTGCATCAGAATACTTATTTAACTCAATTCTGGTGATTCCTCGGCTATTCTGTATATTACTTGATTTTAGTTGCGCTATTAGATAACTGAATTTCGTTTCTTCCTTAGTTTTCTTATTTATGATACTGCACCTCCGTCTGGTAGAACAAATCATGTTCCCCATGCCTTAATATTAACCACACGTTTTACTCTATGTTGCCCTAATAGGTACACCTACACACTTACGGAGACCACGTCAGACTTTCTGCAGGGGTTATTAAAATTATGGTCACACTGGGTTAAAACAGATCAGTTTATTAATTTTACGCTCAATAATTTGCTTCTCAACATCGTAAGAACGCTTCCTAAGGCAAAACCAGCTCAATTGAGCAAGAATACTATGAAGAGGAAATAAAAGTAATTGAGGACTTAAGATTTATATTTATTACACATGCATGACTTTTTATACACATTTCGTTGTTGCCTATTATATTTGGAGAAAATACTACTTCGAAGAGTTTCTCCGAAGTGTTGGCAGCACTGTGGAATCATTGTACATGCTTTAAGTATATAAGCTCTTTTCAACTGTTTATGTAAATTGTATGCTTCTTTGGAGCATTAAAGATTCCGAACTTAAGAAAATTAATCCCTCATGTTGTGTAAGACTTTAAGAGGTAATAATATAGCTATTATTAAAGGTGAGATATTATTTTCCACTAATTTAGTCTAGTAGAATACGATTCAAATGTGGTTTAATTAGCTGTCAGTGAAACAAACCTAAATCACGACTAATTTCTTAAATGTTACGGAACATAGTTCCACAATATTCTCTTATTTTAGCTGTTGGCTAACCTTCTAAAATATCTTTAACATTGAACCCACACACAGATGCATGCACTCGCATTCATAGTTCCAGGCTAAGGAGGTCAGGGAATCGTCCTGATTAAAAGGCTCAGCATAAACTAACGATGTCATTATGGTTAAAGCGAAAAGGTCGCCGCTGAGTCGAATTTCAAACTTGTAGCCTCTGCGTTGGATAACTAGAACTCTGACCATTCGATTGCAAGGAAATTGCACAGATATTCACTGTGTTTGGCACTAGAGTATTATCTAATGGAGAAACGGTAGGCAATCCACCACTACTGCACGAATGGATTAGTATAGCAGAGTCGTGGGAGCAGAGGGCTGTCAGTCATGCCATTCAAGATAATCCCAGTAACATGCATTTAATCTGTTCATTCTGATATTCAGCAGCTCTTAGTGAATGTCGAATTTGTTACTAATTATCTTTATGCAGCTATGGCAGCAGCCGTGTTCTTAACACAGCAGTATAGGTGGTGGACACTGATGTCATGAAACAAAATAATTATTGGAGACTGTATAAGGTACCTTTCGATATTTGACAGGTGTAAGGACTTAGAAAAATTTGTAAAAAGCACCCAGGATTATCCTCGTCAGATTTTAATCGTCCGTTAATGACCTCGGCTACCAGTGTAGGTTAACAGTGTGACGAAAGGGTTGAATGACTGCTCTGTTCAATTAATCTAGCCATACATTCTTTGAAACCGACTGCTTTACATTTGCAAATTTGTATGCTGGACTGTTTTAATGAGTTGTACTTCCTAACAAATCAGGTGGTGAAAATGTTGCCCAAGTTTTAAATACGTATACCCTTTACCACATAAGTTGGACCTACACTATGGAAACAGCTTCCTGCAGATGTCCGGCATTCACATGCATTAAACCATTCAATATTTACTGCTTCACTAACGATGTGATTACGACTGAAATGAGTTTGGTGATTAGTTCCATCATAATAATGTTGATGTTTAATCTAATGTCAAACATATGCACCTGAGGTTGCCTGCCGTACCTGCCTTTTTCCATTACGGTACACAAATATAGCACCAGGTGATTGCATTTCGTTGAGGATATATAAATGACGTTTAAAATCTCCAGAGAATACTCGCACACAGTGAGAAGGCTGCACTCACCCTACAGTTCCAAATACAAAATAATTAAATTACTCTCTTTGTGTATTACTTCCAGCAGGTTTGCCAGCTTCAAAGCAACGAAACAGTGGGAGAGATAAATGTTGAAAATGAAATGAATCAAGCGGTAGCAATAAGGTTTTCCCTTGTGAACGCTGAGTTACTCAAAGCAAATTATTCCAGATGTCTTAAAAGCTCTACTGAACATCATAAACTGCCACATTAACGTTTCAAAGATGTAGCTCGTTTGTTGATAAAATTGGTAATCAACATCAATTGCTGCAACTCACAAAATGTGTCACAATCTGATGCACACAAATCAAGTTACACAAAAGCTCTTTCTGCAATAAAAACTGTAACAAACAAACTATATTTCAATCGAGAACGGTAAAATATAGGAATGAAAAAATACGATTTGTATGCATTAACCTGACTCTCCCAACTCTTCTAAAAATCTTATGAACGCTTAATTTTTATCTACTTTTTAACTGAAAATTGTTCATTCCCTATCTACATATTTCATTACAAACATAAGCATTAATTTTACTTAAGTTAATTGATTGAAATTAATCGTTTCTTCACACTAGCCGTATACAGGCTAAGGTTTTGGATAGATAGAGTCAAACTGAAAAATTCAATACCATGTCCGGGATTTGAACCAAGGATCTCCTGGTTTCCGTTCCATCGCTCTTACCTATTGAGCTACCATGGCCAACTTGCCGTCGTGACATTAAATTCTCCAATTGACTCATATATGAACGGAAACCAGGAAATCCATGGTTCAAATCCCGGCCATGGCATTGAATTTTTCAGTTTGCCTCTATCTATTAATTATATTGTATAAAAGTAGGTATCTCTATGCATTTGGAATTCCTATAAGTTGAGAAAAGTAAGTATTTGGAACTTTATACGAACTACAAAGAATATCTACAAAATGATTATTAAGATATCTGCTAATTCTTAATTAGTAAGGCTTTGTTGTATAACCGATTACCGATTACAGAATAGACACAATAGACATTCGTAATGAAGAGCTTTTCACAGACTATTCGCAGGAAAGTCAGGATAAAAAGTTTATTTGTCATGTAAATATTCCAAATATATTATGCCGTTTAAATCTGTTACTGCAGCAATTTCTTGAAACATCAAATTTTCAAAGAATATTCCATATATAAGGCAGTTAAAGGCGGAAATTCTTTGAAGTTCGTGAACTTAAGCTTATTTGCTAAAGCTTTCGTGTCTGAGTAAATGCTACACATACACGCGCCTCACAATCACACACTCACATATTCGTACGTTAGATTAGATTCAGTTAAATGCACTGATTTAGATTATAAGGAATATTTAAATACAGAATTAGAGAGCGTAAGAAGGCTCCGTACACAGCGGATATTTTGGCCAAAGAAAGTTCTCTGAATTTAAGTTAGGAGTTTATACAGTGGGGGCTATGTGGCGAATTTTAGTTTACAACTTAAATTTCATGTGCAGCTCTCATTTCCTTATAAATAAATCTCAAAACCTATGTAGCATGTACGTGAACTTAATATTTAAGGAATCTCTAATATTCGATCATATTAATGATAAAACTAGAATATAATATACATTTCTGTCATTCTGCGTTATCATAAATAAATGCTTCAGTTATTGTATGTATTCTGTCATGAATAAAAATGACTAAAGAGTAGCCGATAGTTTCCTTTCAGCAGCAAAGGCAGCTTATGTGATATACTATAAAGTTCCGTGGAGATAGCAGTTTCCTAACGAAACAGGGTTACCAATATATCTAATTAGTCACCAGGAGGTTTAATTTAACGTGTAGGAGACCACTATAAAAGGTGATGCGCATTTCTCATTAACTACTGCGAAATCGAGTTTGTAGCAGGGGGAAAGGGCGTTCTTGTTTACAATAGAGTACCGCATCTAAATACACTCCGTCACCCCGAAACGTTTCATTACTTGCCACCTCGAGGTAAGGAAAACAACCAGAAATAGTAATGAAAAGGGAAACCTTGAAGAAAAGAGCTTCAGGGACAAATTTTCCCTCTTGCCTTTACTTCTCCCTCTGTTGTCTCTTTTGGTTTTACCAGCAAAAATTAGAACCCTTTCATTGCGAAAATCATGCACTTCTGAAGAATTAAATGACACAATAATTATTCTAAAGTATAAAGGAGTCTATGCTATCTACATTACAACAGCTTTTATTTTATCTAATACTTTCCTGTAGCAAACTAGCAGAAAACTTGTATTCGGAAGGTTCAGGGTTCAATCCCTAGTGACCGCCCGCTCTGACGAATTTTTTATTATATTTTTACTGATTGGCTAGGGGGGAATGCTGAGATAGTGTCATCTGAGACTGGCTCTTCTCTCTCCTATTTTCTCTCACTTCGCCTCCCTCTTTTACTTTATAGGAAGACTCTGGTTGACGGTGGGAAGATGGCGTGGAGACGCGATTTAGATTTTCTCGGCTCCGACAGAGAGTGCCCGTTTGAGCCTCTACTGCCAAGTCAAGTTTTCCGCGGTTCCTGCTGGACGAGAGTTTCTGAGCCACCCTCCGGTGGTTTAGCAGCTTAACTTCGAGCGCCTCCCATCTGGATGGTTAAGCCAGTAATTTTTAGGGAGATCTGTGCATGTCTGCTACTCATACCTCTCCTGCCGTTCCTTCATCTCATCTGTTCTTCCCGAGGATGTACGCACAGAACATCCGATTCCGGGTGAGATGCTAGGTGTCCCCTCCGTTACCTATCTTACCTCTACCTCTCTGCCTGCAGTAAGTAGATGAGGTAATGTATTGCACCCAAAAATTCATTATTCAAATTCGAACGGAAATACACGTTTTAGACTCCCGAATAGTTCTTTTTATTTATAAAAAGAACATCAAGGTGTGTGTATATATAGGTGTGTGTGTGTGTGTGTGTGTGTGTGTGTGTGTGTGTGTGTGTGTGTGTGTGTGTGTGTGTGTACACGTGCGTACTCTTCACTGGAAAAAAATTTCACAATTTTTTTTTCTTCAAAAAATTGGCTCACATTTTTTATTAAGCTGCCATATATTCAAGTTATTTTCATGACAAATGAAATGCACGTTTTGAATTTTCTGGGAATAGCCACAAAAAGTCCTCCTCATTCTGAATAGTTGTTGCATAACTGATAAAACTGTAGGATGTAGACAAAATCTTGCAACACAGCAAATATAGATCTCGTTAAAGGCAAATTTGTCAAATATTTCTGGCGTATTTTTCGTTATTAGTTTACACTTTAAAATATTTATAATTTCTTAAATGAAGAGCTATCATTCTAACTCTCTCCATCCCTCCCATCCTCCCTCTCCTCTCTGTCTCTCTCTCTCTCTCTCAGTGGTTAGACCGCTTGGCTCTCACCAAGGCGGCCCGGGTTCGATCCCAAGTGACGGCAAAGTGAGATTAGTGATGGACAACACGGCGCTGGGGCGGGTTTTCTCCGGGACCTCCGGTCTCCCCCGCTATCTCATTCCACCGGTGCTCCATCTTCATCTCATGTATCATCAGTGCCATCGCCTGCAGTGCCGTATGTAGTAAAAGAGGGCGTTAAACACTACACACACACTCTCTCTCTATGTGTATGTCTTTCTGTGTGTGTTGACCACTTAAATGGAACGGAATGTTGTGACGGAAACAGGGACTTCACAAGCTTAATTAAACGGCAGTTAACTATCTCTCTTAGCATTGTATGTACATATATTATTGTATGTTACCATCATTTCCATGGATACCCTGTGTAAGTGTCTGTGTATTGTAAGTTTTGATATGTTATCATGATAACGTATCCAGCATGTTGCTGAACATGCAAAAAAGCATACATCAGGCCAAAGGAAAAGGTTGTAACGCCTTAAATTATCATAAAGCAGAAAGTGATAATTATGTACATTCCAGAAGCTTCTATGATAGTTTCAAAAGCCAACCGTCAGCTTTGAAGTTCTAGAGCAAGCTATATTGTGATTGGCCCTCTGAGGTACCGAGGTGTTGGTAATTTTCTATAAAATCTTTAAATCGCACTCCTGGAAAGTGTTGAATTTCGATACAGTTTTGATAGTTGTTCTCTTGAATCACGGGCCTCGAAACGTGTATTTCTGCTATAATATCAATGTTAAATTGTTAGTGCAATATACTACCTTCACTTACAACAGGCACCTAGGAAGAAGAGAAAGTAAGGTGTCATACAATGAATGAATGAATGAACGAATGAACGAAGGAACGAACGAACGAACGAACGAACGAATGAATGAATGAATGAATGAATGAATGAATAAATGAATGAATGAATGACGGACGGACGAACAAACGAATAAATGAATAAATAAATAATATAGAAAGAAAACGTAAATGTAATGGAAAACTGTGTTTTCGGTATTCAATTTTATTTGACGAAAAATACTCACGACATAATAACTAAAATAAATAATTCACCTCTTTAAGGATATGTTTGTTAAGTCTCCCTTATAGCCGAAGAGTTTATAGTTTGTTTCTAATAGCCATTGGCATGAAAGTGCAAAGAGCTGTTGGAAAGCAACAATGTTGATCTGCAAATTCCTTAGGTGAGCTCTTATGAATATGTTTCTACAAGGAGATGACTCCGTACGCATGCGCGAGGAAAGTGCAAAGATTTAGTGTGCCTATGTGGGGCCTCCCTGGGACATGCCTTTCCTTTTCCTTTTGTTTCATTTATACCCCGCCTTTAACTCCAATGGTCATATTGGCGGCCGATCTTCTTTGGAACATATCGAAGGTGTCAATCGTATTCTTTGGGTTTTAATCATTAGATCACGCACAAATTCGCACTCTCATTCATACTTTCAGCTGCCACATTCCTAACATTCCCTTGCCCATCGTATTAACTCATGTTAAACCAACAATGTCAATGCAAGCACAACTTACTGATCTTGCCAGTATAGTCTGTTGTATAATTAAACTGACATCACAATTAAGAATACCGCAACAGTCGCGTGTTTTGCCACCCCTACTACTATCACGCCCTTCATTAGCTGGAGTAGATTCCGTTGCTTCCATCTAGTGGAAATCATTTAATCAATTTTAGCGTATCAGTGACAAAACAATACCTTCCCGACCTGGAGTAAACCATGTGCTAGGAAAGTTGGTTCTCTCTACTACTAACACCGTAGTTGTGATATGAGTGTAAGTTTAAAATTAAATTTTAAAATTTACAGGCACAAAGTGCTAGAAAGGATATTGAAAAATACTGAACTGTAGCGGCGGCAATTGGAAACAAATGACATACAAGGTCTGAAGAGTATATTTTATGATCTATTCGTGTTAGTGCGTTTCTTTTTATTTGTTTATATTTGTGTGATAATCCTTGAGTGTGATTTACAGCAATAAATAAATAAATCCGTTATTCATAAATAAGCTAATAGTTTAAAATGAATTTAAAACCACAAAGAATAACAAACCGTTATCTATCTTTGAACTCTACAATTAAATATGTAATCGAGACCGAGGGTTTGTTTCATGTAACATAAGGAAACGTGTACATTATGGCCTATATTTGCCTTAATATCTTGAATTGTAACCATAATAGGAATTCTTAAGCAATTGGCTACAAGTTTTCTATAAAAACACCAAAGAATGCAAAACAAATATGGTGAACATTCAGTGACAGGCAGGTAAGATGTGGTCCAGCGCTGTCTGCAAACGCCGAAATCTATAAGGGTTTTATCTCTGCCAGTTACAGGTCAGCATCTCTGTTTTAAATCTCAGCATTCTGCTCTGTTAAACCTGGACAGAAGGAGAATGTGACCTGACATACACAAGCTGTCTGCATTCTCTGAAAACTACACTTCTCTTGTACTACAATGCTGATATTGAAACCTTTAGGATTTACGTCTGGAATTCTGTAATTTTGCTTTGAGCTAATGTCATGCAGAAATAATTTAAAGGTATTTATGGTTCAAAATTAAAGAGAAGTCATATGCTACCGAGGCACCTCTGGAACACACCGAATGGTATTTCATTAAACAGATGCCTCAGCACCTATTGTCCTGCATATTGTGAACCGTGAGCAATTTTGAATAGCATTTAGAAGACTTTTGCGTTCAATAGACAATACATATTGTTCTGCTTAGGGTGTACCACGTGTACTCTGTAGGCATTTATTTCGCAAAAGCACCCATGGAGGACTGCTGTACAGAAGTATGACGAAGATAACATTTCTGAGATATAGGTCGAGATATCTCAAAATTACTTCTCTAGGTCAGTGAAAAATTTCACTATTTCGAAATAGTGTTATAAGTAAGCCTTGACAGTGTCAATAGTTTACGTGCTTGTCCTGTTCGGTATGGTATTACAAGAAGTTATTATCTCCAAGGTCTTGATTGTATCACCTCAGACGACAAGCTTTACAACATGAAAACCGAGGAATTAAACGTAGCATCAGCGATAATATTACGATATCGCCAAGCCTTCGGTCCATTAATGGTAGGAATCTTTTACAAGCTATAATTTGGAGATCTTATGGGTGAAAGGAATATGTGCAGTACCATACAGTTTCTGTAAGAACAAGCTATTAACACAGTCTTGGATGTAACAGGATGTGTGATGCGAAACTCGTGTCCAAGGATTTCGACATACACATGTACTCCACTCTAAGAAAATTCTCCTGCAGAGCAATCATGAAATGTCACACATAAATTTAGAAGAAATTTACCCGATCAACTTTCTTAAACTGTCATTTTTAAAATCTGATAACAAAAGGATCTGAGAAATATATTTTGTGGTGTCCAATATTGTGTATAATTATACCTAATGGACGCTTGTCCTTAAGCAGTGAGAAAGACTGACGTTTCGGTAAATGTTATATACATTTACCGAGAAGGCATCATTTTGTAGTAAATTTGTTTTGGTGATAGACGTATCAATGTTATGAACTCATAAAAATATAGTAAGAGTCGCTCTTAGGAGACGAAGACTGTTAAAACTCCAGCGTGAGAGCAGAAAGATATAAATGCTTAAATTTGTGCCAAATGCAAGTTTATAAACGACAGAAATTAGGTAAGAATTTCTGTAATAAATTGCTAAGAAAGAAGCAGGTTAAAAATATAAACCTGTTGCTTTGGATCATTATCCTGATATAACATAACAGTATTTATTACTACATTCTCTGCACACTGGTGAGGATTTTCTCCAAGAATGTTGAACTAGTGGTGTCTATCCATTGTGTTCCTAGTGAATACCAAATGTGCCACTCCACCTGCTGATATGTACTGACATACCATAACGTTGCGCCTTCAAGTTTCACTTATATTCAGCTCTATACAAGGCTTACAGAAAACATGAACCCTCCTTCTGTATCAAATACATAAAATTGACTTTCATCAACAAAAAATACATTACTCCACCAATCTTTGACGAATTCTTTATAAAACTGCAACCTCTTCGCCCTACTAAATTTGTTTACAAAAGGGTATTTTTGCCACTCTTCTATTGTGGCCTACCTCTCTAAAAAACCTTGTAACTGTTTCTGGATGCACATCTTTATCAGCAGTCTGACGCAATGTGGTCGCCAGTTTTGGGGCACTTATTTTAGGATTACTTATTATCTTTCTCGTCATGAGTTTCTTTTCTAACTCAGTTTCTGTGGATATACTGTTTGTGGTAAAGATTCAATTCTGCCTTCTTCCTTGTGATATCGGATGTCTCCAACAGTACTCCATGGTATATTCAGCTTAGCAGCAATTTCTCAACATAGTAAAATTCACAAGCTATCGCTGTTCAAATGTTGAGTTATTTCCTTTGAATCCCATATAAGTCTGTGATAATGGTAATAAGGATAAGAGCCTACCCTTATGCCAAAACGGATTAATACAAACGTAACGAAGAGTGGCCGAATATAAAGTGGCACACGTATATCTTGCTTTGTAGTCAAACAGTACCTAAAAACTGTATCTTTGTTGTAAAAATTCGAAGTAACTGGATTTATTTAACATTACGTTTGTGCCTTGCATTCAACATAAACTTTGTTTAATATAATTTCATCTATTATGCAGGAAAGTCTTATATGGCAAAATATTTTTCTGAGTAGCCTGTAGTTGCATTTATCTATCGCGATTTTCCTCGGATTGATTTTGAACCAAGGTAACAATTAAACTTTTACTGGAATTAATAATTGTTTTAAAATTGTAGTGTTATATAGGATCCCAAGATTTGGAACATCACTGAGCTCGTAGAGATATACTAAGAGTCGCCCTTAAAGGACGAAGACTGTTAACATTCCTATGTGAGAGTATAAAGATATGAATGCTTAAATTCGTGCCAAATGCTAGTTTATAAATGAGAGTAACAAGGCAAGAATTGCTGAAATAAAGTCTTAAGAAATAAGCACGTTAATTATCATTGATCCGATTGTATTATTTGAAGTTCTTCACGAAGTTGACTTATTGCGGCGACTCTCCACTTTAAGTTCAGGACGGACGGAAACCGGGAAATCCGTGGTTCAAACCCCGGCTATGACATTGAATTTTTCAGGTTGACTCTATCTTTCCAAAAGCTAAGCCTATACACGGCTAGTTATGGAGGAACAATGAACTTAAATCAATTAACTTAATAATAATGGTTTAACGATGAAGCCTGAGCATCAAATACTTACAATACTAAAATGCCGCAAACGGTATGAATCTCGAATACTAGGACACTTAGCGGTTTACCAGGAAAATATACTAGTCAATTGGAAAACTTAATGTCATGACGGCACGTTGGCAATGGTAGCTCAAATGTTAAGAGTGACCGGACGGAAACTGGGAGATCCGTGTTTCAAATCCCAGTAATGGCATTGAATTCTTTAAATTGACTCTATCTATCCAAAACCTTAGCCTATACACGGATGTTATGGGGGAACGATTAATTTCTATGAATTAACCTAAGCATTAATATATGTTAATGGATTTTCTTCTCGGTTCTACTTTTATTACATCATTGTACATTATGATTTTGGGCGGCTCTAAGTACCTGAACTGCACAGAGCTGAGTGGGTCTTTTATATGTGCTTTGTGTTACTTTCAGAGCAATGTTGCTTTAAATTTATTAATGCTTTGAAATCTGTTCATTATTGTGGAAATATGGTAAGTTCTGAATGATCAAGAAATATATTTGTCTTTGGCGCTTCATGTGTGAATGTTTTGTTTCATTAATAAAGTCAACATATAATCTGGATACTTATAAGTTGTCCGCTTTGAAAGTAAAAACTTATATCTTTGCTTTTTGGTGCGGCATGAAACTCTTATTTTAGGGAAGCGCGTTTGTTATTGGTAAGTGGTTGGTAGCTTTCAACTCCTAAAGGCAGATGGGTAATTGGTCCTTTATCTTTGACAGGCACAGTGTCATCAACTGTTTCATTGTGGTTTAGACTATCTGGACATATGATATCAATTTTGCGTAGGTCTAGTATAATTGTATGCAATTGTTGAACTGTTATATATAGACGATGGTGATATAATTTTTGAAGGTACTGAAAATGTAAGGAACGTTTTGCTTGTATTATCTGCACTCAAAGATTTCCTAAACTGGAGTATTGATAATTTGGAATGTTTGACAGCCTTCATGTTTGAAGTTTGATTGTCAATTGCTTTTCGCACTATCGAATGTTTATCTGCTCTTTTGTTGGCATTACTAAATATGTTATTCATGATGTAATTACATAAAATTATGAATTTAACAAATACTGAGCAATTTATTTAATCTTTGAGCAGATCATCTTCCTCCAGTGTTGTGTTTCACAATACATTTCCAGTTTACATTTTAACAATTTTCAATAAAAGAAGAAAATTTTATAAATGTTTCTCAACTTCGTTTAACAATGAGCGATGGTCATTTAGTTGCTTCTGACAATTTCATGTATTTATGGAGGAATGTATTTAGATTTACTTGCTTTTAAACAAATGACTAACCGTCCAGTTTCCTCTTTTTCTTACACCCCCCAAAGAAATGTGAACTTCAAATAGGTCTGCCAGGGTTAATTTCGATTAACGTAATGTACCTCGAGAGATAAACTTCTGTAATAATATTCTGTAGAAGCTAAGGAAACTAAATTGTCGTGGACAGAGCAAATCATATAAATATAACATGCATCACCTTTCTTTCGCAAAATGTGATATTAAAATATAACTTTCTTTACAAACCTTAAGCCATTTGTGCAAAATCTATTTGCCTTAAAATACAGTACAGATGTGTGAAATTACCATTTGATTATGTAACAAAACACTTGCTATTCTAAATAAATATGACTTTTAAATAATTACTAATAATTAAATAATTAAGGTTAAACTTTATAAAATTCAATCATGAAACACGCTTTTACAAATTACAAATCCAGATTACAGTTTCCAAGCTTTATAAACGTTGTGAAACAGGGCCCAGGTAGCAAAGCTATGGAGGTGTTTTCTTAGTACGTCATTGTCTATAAAAAGGCAATGAATAGATGTAATAGCATTTAATATGTGGACGATAAAACTAACTGCACTTTTCGTCACATTATTCTCCCGATTATTTTGTTTCCTCGTCCGGCCAAATTTAGTCAATGGAGAGGTAAGACGTATGTATAACCAAGGGAAACACCTCGCCCATTGCATTTTGTGGCTAAAATTCCCAGGAGAAAGGGAGCAAGTAAAGGATCCATGGGAGGCTTGCTAAATAGGGACAGACCGAGATAAATAGATTTACGCTCATACAAAATAATTCTGTAGAGGGAAATTCTGTCACACTGGTGGCGGTGATATGAACCTGGGTTAACAAACAAAATATCTTTAACACATGAAAGATGAAAAGTATAGGAATAAGAGAGAAATGTTGTAAAGGTAAGTGTGGTAAATGAGAAACCATCACACCATTTCGAAATCCGATCATGGAAAACCATAAGATTCAAAATTCATAATGGGTGGTTGACGAGAATCTAACCCCAGACCTCTCAAAAGCGAATTTCACACGCTACCGCTGACCCACCTTACTCGATAAGAGAAAGTGACAGGAGAAAAAGGAAGGGCTGTAGAGAAGAAGCAAAGAGAGAGACAACAGAAGAATGAGGCAAAAAAAAGGAAGAAGGAATCTCTGCTTTTGGGGCAGTGGCCCGAGCACAGATGCGGGTAGTGTTAGGTTCTTTAAATAAGGAGTGCATTTTCCACTATATACCTACTCCATTCCTCAGGCCTAAAATGTACTGCTTATTTACAAAGTGTGCTGTTGAAATGCGCCATTATTATCTGTAGAAGAAATTCGGTTTAATAAGGCAGTAGACTCTTGAGTCACATTTCTCGAGAAATATTCCTGCATACCTTCTCGTTATTTCACCTGAAGTCTCGTGTACTTGAGTTGGTCTCTCTTATTCTAGTGGCAAGCAAGGAACCATTATATTGCAAAAATTGTGTGCTGAAGAGCAAAAATCCACTCGTGTTTCTATTCTTGCACAGCAATAATCATATTTTTAGGAAATAACCCCAAGAGATGCACGTTAAAGCACTCGAAGACTGGCCGCCTCGTGGAATTGAAGTGCTCTTTGAAACTTCTCCTTGAAATACGCATTCATAATGCTTAACAAGTGAGTAATAAATTAGGCCATATCGCGGAGGAACTTATAATAAAATTGTGATGTATTGCACATGCATGACATTCTCTATTCACTTCCTACAAGCTATTGCTAAAAAGCACCTTCTTATATTTATCTTGGTTAATGGATACAAACCCTTAAATACACACTTTGTAGTGCAAAATATAGGAGGTTGAAGTGACAGTCATGTATTGCATGCTCACGTGCCGAATTGCCACATGAAAGAAGCTTATGCAGTTTAAAATTCCAACCAACAACAAAGAATGCCTCGGAAATGGTTGCGCTACAAGAAATGTAGAAATAACTATCAATAGAGCTGTATACCTGTCATGGTGTATTCTAACATGGTATTTTAATAAAAACCGTTAATCTTTGGTTTGAGAAAATCGAAGAAGACTAAAAAGTGTTACAAGTAAAATGTGGTTGGACGTTATGCATTCTCTTGGAAAGCTTCTGTCTCGCAGTTAGACTTACTCCTAAAATTTACACATATTCTTAGTTTCGAGCTTCTCAAAGCATATATTTATGATTGTTATCAGGGGAAGTAAAACTATATAGAACACATACAAAACTAGACTTTTAAGCACTCTATGCGCAGTTCTCCAAGC
Organism: Mantis religiosa; assembly: GCA_030765055.1. Lineage (NCBI taxonomy): Eukaryota > Metazoa > Arthropoda > Insecta > Mantodea > Mantidae > Mantis > Mantis religiosa. Next base: position 239,715,674 of record CM060948.1, on the reverse strand, counting down.
CATACAATTAAGTAAAATAAACGTATTCGTGATTAGCTACAATGAGTTAATAAGCGCATACGTTCGCGTAATACTACAAATTGTGAAACTCAATACAGCTGGTAAAGACTGTAGGGTGAAACTTCTACTGATATTTAATAAACAACAACAACAATAACAATAATAATAATAATAATAATACTACTACTAATACTACTAATACTACTAATACTACTAATACTACTAATACTACTAACAACAACAACAACAACAACAACAACAACAACAATAATAATAATAATAATAATAATAATAATAATAATAATAATAATAATAATAATAATAATAATAATAATAATAATAATAATAATAATAATAATAATAATAATAATAATAATAATAATAATAATAATAATAATAATAATAATAATAATAATAATAATAATAATAATAATAATAATAATAATAATAATAATAATAATAATAATAATAATAATAATAATAATAATAATAATAATAATAATAATAATAATAATAATAATAATAATAATAATAATAATAATAATAATAATAATAATAATAATAATAATAATAATAATAATAATAATAATAATAATAATAATAATAATAATAATAATAATAATAAGGATAATGATGACGGTGACGGTGGTGATGATGATAATGATGATTATGAATATGATGATTATGATTATGATGATAAAGTTTATCTGACATGGAATGCTTTAGTCGAACTTCATGACATGAATGAATGGAAGAAGAGTTTATCTTTTTAGCTTTACATAAAAATTACAGAATTTGTCACTCCCTCTTCGAGTGCCTTATTGCTTTTTCTTCACGTTATACTTAACATTGTAGTTTTAAAAATATAATGGGAAATTTATCACTTTATACATTTATTTTTGTCACTCTATAACTTTTTTTTATTTTGCTTTTCTTTTCTTCACATTTCTTTAAACCACAATATTTGTAAATATTTTTCTATATAAAAGTCTTATCGTAAGTAAAAAATCTTCCCAACCTTTATATTTAATGCAACATCTTTCCATTTCTATAGCACTAAGTTCTCTCCCCATTTTTCGGTACCATTACATACCAGAACGCAATACCCGTTGTAACACAGTTTGTTACATTTAATGCATCTCCTCACAGCCATCCTTTCTCTTATACCAACATGTTTTATTTATAATGAACACTTTCCTCTTAAATAGCTGAAGTTATCACAATGTTAAATGGTTTATTAATTTCTCACACCTACACAATAGCTTTAAAAATATATATTTCTTATTTTTTTCTTTTCTGTGGTTTTTATTTTTTTGTCTTATGTAACAAGTAGTATCATAAATAATTATTTTTATTTGGGTCACTTTACCGGAAAATTTTAATATACTCTCGTCAATAATGGAATCTTTACACCAAATGTTATGTTTGAGTATATTACTTATTTTCTACAATCACACCAGAATTAGCTAAATAACGTTAATGTTGACATAGTTTATCCCATGTTGAAATATTCTGTATACAAGCCGTGCGAAACATCGCAATTAATTCTGAGATACACAAAAGAGTTGCAGAGAGAAAGCGGACATAAAAGTTTATTGAAACACGCGGCGACAAAATGCTTTTTGTACATGTACGGCGTGCAGATGCAAGCTGGTGATAAGTTCGTGTAAAAGTCACTAGGTTTTGTGTACAAACAAGCGAGTTTAGGAATGGGAGGTGGGGGGCAAAGATTCGGGAGTGTTTCTCCTTCCTGAGGATGGGGCAACACCGTACAACGCTCCATTTTCATGTTACAAAAACCACAACACGGCGAAAACCGCACCCATCTGAAACCTTTCACGTTGTGAGAGTATATCCTCCCTTGTACCTCCCATTTCGGTGGGCACGGCGAGGATATCAGTGCATTCCAACTTTAATTTGCTCTGAACCGGACTTGAACTCCAGCTCTTAGCTAAGGCAAGCAGTATCTACAGTCGTATCAGGAACTTGGGTAAAACACGAAACTACAAGTGACTTACAAGGGGGGAAAAGGAAACAAAAACACTCAAATGATCAAGCAGTGTATCTAATACTTCAGGGGAGACCAAAAGAGGTAAATTGTCAAATGTTTACTGTTCTGTAGTCCTAAAAATTGAAGTTTCCTTTTTAATTTAGTATATACTTAGTATTACAGATATAATAATAAATTGTTACATACTACAGTTTTAAAAATAATGCGCCATTTACCACTTTATGCCGTAAATTCTGCATCACTGGATGGAAATAATTAAATTGTAGAGGAAGGCACAATATATAGAACAGTACAGAAAATGGAAGGAGGGCCCGACATTGAAACGCAGAGGGGGGAGGTGAAGAAGAAGAAGAAGAAGAAGAAGAAGAAGAAGAAGAAGAAGAAGAAGAAGAAGAAGAAGAAGAAGAAGAAGAAGAAGAAGAAGAAGAAGAAGAAGAAGAAGAAGAAGAAGAAGAAGAAGAAGAAGAAGAAGAAGAAGAAGAAGAAGAAGAAGAAGAAGAAGAAGAAGAAGAAGAAGAAGAAGAAGAAGAAGAAGAAGAAGAAGAAGAAGAAGAAGAAGAAGAAGAAGAAGAAGAAGAAGAAGAAGAAGAAGAATGCTGCATCACTTCTAAGAAAAGGAAGAGTGGTCTACATAGTACTGTTAGGTATAACAGTTCCTATGTGCCTTCTTTATTTGCAGAAAGTATATTAGTTTGTTTTCCCAATTATTGCTTTAAACTGCCTCTTCCATAAGTGACATTTTCTGATACTAATGACCCGCTTTCTCAGAAAATATTGTCACCGTATGGCATTGTCGTGCTGCTGCCACAGGTTGGAGACGGCGCGTGGGCAGGAGAGAAAAAGACAGAGAGAGGCTCTAGAGCGTTCTGCCTATTGTTGCTGCCGCTACAGTTCTCGAAAGGTCTGCGGCTTTCTAGAAACAATGACTGAGGAAGTATAAATAGCCAAAAGGTGTTAGAAGCGGCAGTTGTTTGTTCCTTATCGCGACAATCGAAAATTGAAGTGTACCGCAGTGATTTGTTTCATTTGTTTTCGTGTAACAAAACACCGAATCAGCCTTGAGGACAGCTGAGTGTCAATTTCACGTCTTTTTACTGCAGCAAAAGTTATTCTGAATTTCTGCAAACCATATTTCTGAATCTACGTTACTCACGCAGTCATAATATTGAAGACAGTTAAATTAATTTAGGGTAATAAAAGAACCTGTTAAGTTTGTTATGATGCCACCTTTTATAACATAATTGCCTATTTTAAATACGAGAAACAGCTCACAATTCTTAATCAAAATATGGAATAGTTAAGAAAATATTATTTAGCTTTCCTAATGCACATGTCTTTTGTATGAAAGTAGATCAGTGAATTAAGATTATCTACATCTGTAGATAATAAAGTCCGATATCTGAAATAGTGTCTCAGATAATGGATCATGAAGTTATCAGATTTAACATTGGAGGAAAGGATTTTTAATTTACACTTAAATGAACTGTAGAATGACGTGGACCTACAAATACTCAAATGTGACGTATCATAGAAAATAATAAAGGAAATCTACAGTGCCATGTTTTCATTTTTATCATATATGGCATGAATATTTTCACAAAAATTCGAAAGTAATCGCTATCCAAGTAAAATACTAGTTGGAGCCAACAAAATATATTTGAAATAATAGCCTGGAACAAGTTGTAAGCTTTAACTGCTTGAACTGCCACGTAAGTTTCGAGGTTAGTGGAGACATGAAAAATAAGATAAGTGCATTTCAGTACTTAAGAATGTGAAACTGCAATAATATCTCTACAAAATAAAACAAGGAAGGAAAGAAAAGAACCATTACGATCCTATGCAACAAATAATAGTAGAACTAGTTTTCAAAAAGTTCACTATCACTTAAATATACCTGTTGCATTTTCTTATTCCAAATATACTACAAGGAAATATGTAATAAACAGAGCGAAAATAAACAGTGTATACGGAGTGAGCAGCGATTCAAAACAAACCGATATGAATGCGACGCTTAGCATACTACTCCACGGTTGATGCTCCAAAATGTTTCAAAGCTAAAGTCTTTAATTTTTATGGAAAACTTATACTGGCCGAATATTTCGTTTAACCATAAATATAATTTATATATAATTGATGAATAATAAATTGGCACTCCGTACTCCTAAAATTAAATATTTCTAGATACTAACTATTCTTTCACGCTAGCCGTGTGTAGGACGAAGCATGGAAACATAGAGTCAGACCGAAAAAAGAAATACCATAGCCGGGATTTGAACCATGGATCTTTCCGTCTCTGTCCGGCGGCTCTTAACCATTTAACTAACATGGCCAACGTGCTAAACTTACCATATTTCGTCCTACATATGGCTAGTATGAAATAACAATCAATTTCCATTAATTGACCTAATAGTGGTCCGAAATATTAAGCTCGGCCCTTAAATTTACTTACAGCATAGTACAGAGGTATTTTTTAGACGTGGCGTATTACGTAGTGTTGTGCAGTAGTTTATGGTCGAGTCCACTTGTTCATTTGTAATAAAAAGGGTTGTCAGGTTAGTCATCTGTCATTTTAACCAACTAGCTCAATCGGCAATCTGCTGGTGAAAGTAGAGATCTTACCCCCACCATTGATTTGCATGACGTCACTTGTGCACATCCGAGCAAGGTCACGCGGCCATCTGTAAAAGTACCTCTGTAGGTCGTTATTGAGTTAGTTGGCTCGTGTGTCTATAAGAACTTCTAGCAGTTTATCGGGAAAAACACGAGTGAGTTGGAAAATTTAATGTCATGCTGCCAAGTTGGCCATAGTAGCTCAATGGTTAAGTGCAGTCGGATGGAGAACGGAAGATTTGTGTTTCAAATCCCGGCTATAGCACTGAATTTTCCAACCTGACTCTACGTTTTATAAATATTTGTACTTTGAAGTTAAAATAATTACAATAAAATGTGACAGATATACAACGCAGGTAGGCAATCTACAATACTTATAACAAAAATACAAATATTCATTGTAAAATACGTATTCATTAAACGATGTTTATTAAGATCCGTTTCTCCATTAGAGTAGTGTGCACCAACATATTTTCTAAAGTTTTCAAAAGTAAATCTACTGTGGTTTCACAATGTCTTAATAACGAGAAGGTGCACTTGAGAAGACCTGAAATTTTGAGGGAAAAACCTAATTACTCGATGTTCAATTCATATGGTTTGTTATTCTTAGATGGATTGCTTTGTTTGTACACTGTTTAATGAATAAATCTCTGTAACGTTTAAATAAGTCATAAATCTACTTAACTAGAATATAAATACAAAGTAAAGTTGAAAGCCTTTAAAATGGAGAGGTATATTTTGACAATTGATTGTTATTTTCTGCTTCCAGCGGTCTAAGCACGATCACGTATGAACCGCTGCAGTACTTGAAGGTATAATAATGAAATCATTGTGCAGCTGATTGCTGAAGGTCGTGGTACAAACAATGGAATATAAAACCTAGGGTTATTTTCTCGTTATTCAGGGTTATTGTTTTATTATCAGCATTCCATTACCATACAACATAAGAGTAAATCATTAAAAAAAGATATATTCGCTCGTTTCCGCAACTTTGCATCATTTTGTAGTTCCCTTTAATGATGCTGCATAAAAGAAAGCAGTTTCTATTTGGCTATAAAGCATAATTACTGGTATTACATAGACTATAAATCGTATATTGTAAATGCCGGGCGAAGCCATAAAAGCAAGGGCTTACTTTTATGTCATTTGCAATTGAAATGTGCCTTTTTTGAGAGAAGAGCGAAGCAATTAAAAGACAATAGTTATTAAATAAGCGGCGATTTTGAACAGTGATTTGCATCCGTAATAATACAGGGCCTTTGTTTCTGGAATTAGCACGTCATCACATATTGAAATACGTTCTAAATAAAACGATAACTTAAATTTAAAAGTGACTTGCTGTTTTCGATAGCCACTAGCGATTGAAAGCTATTACCAGTCACTTGCCTCAGTATTAATATGTAATGCTTTTAAGTAATCAAAAAGTATACCAGGGATCCTCAAATGGTGAAACTGTACGAAGCTGGCACAAATGAGCCATTTTTTAGAGTTGCAATATTAAGAGAACACAACACGATTGCCAACATTGTAGATTGTCTACCAAATTATCAGCAGGTAGAGGAAGTATTGTATTCCAACCAAACATTCAACATCAACATTTTTCCGGAGGTATGTGTTTTACGATCACTCGAATCAAAAACCTTTTTAGGACAAGGTACATAACTAAAAACCTAAACTACTGCAAAGATGTAACACGAAAAATTCCATACCCCAACCACTCCTTACGTGCAGAAGATTTTGTTACTCTTTTATTTTCTCTAAAATACGTAGGTCATTCAATAATTAGTGGTATCATTTGAATTAACAAAAAACACAAAATTTCTGGAGCAGTCATATTATTGTAGTGCTAACCATTGAGCTATTATGGCCAACCTGCCAGCATGGCATTATACTCCCCAACTGACTCCGTTGGAGTAAAAGCTTCCCGTTTTTTACCGGGAAAAACACGAATCAGTTGGAGAGTTTAATGTCATGCTGGCATGTTGGCCATAGTACCTCAATGGTTAAGAGCGACCGGATGTATACCGGCCGATCCGTAGTTCAAATCCCGGCTATGGCATTGAATTGTTCAGTCTGACTCTACCCTTTCATGGTGCGTCCTACACGCCGCTAGTGTGAAAGAACAGTTAATTTCTATCTGAATAAGGTTTAAATATGAGGCTTTCTCTTATCCTGAAAGATGAACGTCGGGTACATTTTTGTGTGTAATTTACCTCCGTCATATCGGACGGTGAACGAATTGGATGAAATGATGCTCAAATGAGTCAAGGGTCCATATAGCTTAGAGTTACCTGACATTCGTCTTTAAGGATAAGGGAAAACCCCGGAGAAACCTTATACAAGTAACACAACCTGACCGAGATTCGAACTCGGGACCTCTTGAACGTGAGGCAGACATGCTACCATCTACGCTACCGAGGCGGGAGACGTCGGGTAACTCTAAGCTCTATAGACCCTGGGCTCATTTAAGCATCGCCTTGATAAGACTTAACGTTGAAGGACGTAAGCGAAGAAACAGAAAAAAAAATGGCTCATGGTCAAAGCCATTGCAGAGTGACTTGTTTAAAAACAGTCGGAATGTCGATTTCCCACTGTATTCTTGTATCCACATCGACATATATAAACTTGTAATGAAAGTTTACCTACATTAATAAGAATTAAATAGAAAAATATGTTTTTCTGTGAATAATTTGCTGAAGATGAATGAGACAAACTGATGTGTATGATATAGGTATAATATTTTTATCAGGTGGAAAGTAACTAATTTTTTCTTCTTTCCCTCGCTGTGATGTAATAGGCATGTAATTTAAAGGCCCGCTAATGGCCTTTTAAAACTATGCCTGTCGCTTTAGCCTAATGTATATCTCTACATGAAGGAAGGTTTATTTAGATTAATAAAAGAAAATAGAATAATAAGCTATTTTAGTTTATAGAGGACCTGGTGATGAAAGCCATTTTAATGCATCACTGCAGATCCTTTTTAGTAACTTGAAAGGTACATTATTCGAGGTATGAATTATCATTACATATTACAGCTACTGTTACAGTAAAAAGAGTTGATTTTATTAACTATTAAAATAGAATTTGCTAAATTATTCGCTAAACGGATTAGAATACAAATTCTCCGACAAGATTATCAGACTAAAACCCTAAATTGGCAACCGTTACCAAGAACAAAGCTGCAGTGTTTCCCCTAAGACGTTGGAACTGCAGCGCCAAGACGTGTTATCGGTGGCTGACGTGAATGAGGACACCCCAGTGTATTTGCGTTTGATAAACACGTACAAGTTATATTGTGATAAATCCAGGCTCCAGGATGGCGTCTGGAGTCCAGTCTTTATGGAAACTGCGCTGCAAGTTCAAGCAGCGCTAGCCATTTGTTACGGAGGTACAGTTCTACTACAAAGTTACAACCACACTGGGACTCTATGATTTACCACATCATTATCATCTTCTGGCCTTAGTTTCCTTTGCTTTTGTTCTCAGTCAAGTGTTTCTCTTCCCTTAGGATTTCGTTACTAAACTGCTTCCACTTTGGCTTTGCTTCTTTCTATTCCACGTACTACGCCCACGTTGCGTTTTCCTTTATCTTTTACACATATATTTCTGTCTACACATTTGGGTGCCTAATACAAAAAAGTATTACCTCGGCATATCAACATTCCTAGAAATAGAAGTTATGACACCCTCAAATTAGCAAAATTATTATGTAATAGAGTGGCGTGAAAATTATTACATACATTATTACATTTCTACAGAACAAGAATGAGTTATAGATGTCTAACGCCAAATCAGCAGTTCATTTATGCGAATCCCTTCAGGTACTCGTTATTCTAAATATTTTTTTTTCTTCCATAAGATTAATATGTTTGTATTTTTCGTAGGGAAGCATCACTTTCTCATATCATGGCTTCCACAATCTACACAGAGCAGAAACGACATAACACAGAACAAATATCTTGTACTTCATTTCCAATTACACTGAAAAAGAATGACTGAAGTGTTTATCCAAGATCCTATGCCATCTAATTTAGAATCATTTTGCGAAAACTTCATAAAAAATAGGTAGCTGGCTCGTAGTCGGTACAGGGGATATCGCTGCTTTGCGAGGGTTCCCGGTTCGATTTTCAGGAGGAAGAATTTTTCTCAAGCCAGAATTACACCCTGTCCTTACCAAAATCTGTTCTGAAGGTAAAAGACCACCGATCTAAACATTCTAGTTAAAGGATCGATATAAATATAACTAAAAGTGACAATAGCTGCACGGTTGTGGAAATAGAAGTGTGTTATAGTACGCAGTTGCGACAAAGTATACAGGAAGTCGATTTTTAAATTCCACACTTGTATTATAAATTTCTGATAGCACATCAGAAATGGTTAATGTTGTAACATTTTTACTACTGAATATTTAGCTAAAGATCGCCAAAATTAATTTCTTATTCATAATTTGCAGGTTGCTGCTGATAATCTCAGACTTTCGATCAGTGTCACCAACACAAATTCATTTGCCAGTTTCAGTGTTAAAAATTGTAATGAAACGTATCTCTGCACATAACTTCTTGGATCAAACTATCGACACAGAACAAGAATTAATAAGGATAGAAGGTCATTCGAATGCATCTGGCCTCAAATCGAGCATTATAATTAATGCAGAGCATCATTCGAAGTTAATCAATAAATATGCGGAATACATAGCCTACAGCTGCATCTCCAATAGCAGTTCATCTATTATTTCCAACAAGAAAGAAAATATATCAATTCTTAATTTTAATCGTCGTACTTTTGCGAGTTCCCTATTAAATGTTGATCAAGCTACATACTCTGTATTTTTGTTTCAAATAAAATAACAACAAAAGTAAAAAATAAATTTAAGAACTAACTTATTACGAATTATATTTACACACGATTATTTATTACCATACACGTATTAAAATTAGATTTTCTGTAGTATAGTCCACGAACATTTAAGGAAAAACATATATCATTTTATTAATCCAGTAAACTTCCGAGTGACATGCTGTGCAAATATACAACTAAATATATTTTAAAATTAGTTTTTAGATTTATTTTTACCTTCTACTCTTGCATTTTTGGCTAAAACAGTCCAAGCAGATCTAGCAAGTGTTGTGTTATTCCTTGAAATTATTTGTGATTTTTTCGAAATAATATAACTCTTATTAAATTATTTATTCATTATGTTTTAATGAGATCGAAGTTATTCGTATGGTAACCTGCTTTTAGAGAAACTGTGCAAGCTATTTCGATAAAATCAAGTTTTAGCTTCTATTAGTCATGTAAATAAATTTAAGGTGTGAAATTTTAATCAAAATATTTCCATGGAAAGGGATACTTTGGGGTAGATGAACTATTTACGTTCTCTATCACGTACAGGACTGCACTGCATTCAAAATTTCAATAGTGCAGTTTTACAGGAAATAAAGCTGTGAGTTAAACTGCATTACAACTTCTTAGAAAAACACTTGTCTGCTTTTGTCTGTGATCACATAATTTTCAAAGGAAGACTCGAGACCAACTTCATTTTCTCCCAAGAACATGCCAAAGCTTTTCAAGAAAATCTCCCCACCTGAAACTATTCTTTACGTGGAAAGCTTTCCTTATTTTCTGTTTTCTTTTCTCAAAATGGCTATAACGATGTGGATTAAAGGACCATGTTTAAGATACTTCCTGACAATTTTTTTGGAGCTTAGAGTTACACGACTTTCTTTTTTTAGGATAAGGCATAATCCCGGAAAAACCTTATCCAAGTAACTCACCCTGACCGAGATTCGAACACGAGACCTCTTGAACGTGAGGCAGACATGCTACCATCTACGCTACCGAGGCGGGTTTGAAAAAATGTATGGTGCGTTTATGGTAGAGCATAAAGTTCCCTTCACTTCCAATTCCCCTTGTATAATTCTTAAAATACAAACAAAAATCCTATTGCACAAAACATTTGGATCACTATATAGCACAAAATGTGTGCAGAATAGAACTTTCATGGCGTTAACTATTTCGATTATATTTTTTTGCTAGTGGTTTGAATTTTCAAACGCTATTTCAAATTTTAAGCCACTATTTGATTTGTCTGTGGTGATGTTGGTGATGCAAGCTCAAAACCATCACATTGCAGCTCACTTTAAAAATATGTGATTATCATTAAAGCCTACCGAGCATGATGGCTCAGGCGGTTTCGTCTGTGGCCCACATTCGTGAGCTTTGGGTTCGATTCCTGTGGCCGAACTACCTGACCCATGGGTTTTTCGACGGGTTTCCAGATTCACCAGGTGAATGCTGGGTAAGTTACTTACATCCCCGAATTTCTTGTCCCTCAATTTCATATTATATCATCTCTCTTCTGATGGTCTCTTTCAGGACAGAAGTGTCGGTGAGGGTCTCGGTATTGCATGGCAGGATATGCTCTGTGTCGACCACTTCCTCCTCCGGTAGGTCGGTTGCCGGTCTCCGAACCGACTGCCGGGACCGCTTTTGAACCACAGTGGGGAGAATTTCCGTTGTCCTGGCTTACTGGGGGAGATTTACATCTAAGTAAAAATGCAGTTATCCTGCTCTCTGTACTGTCGTAACTCCTTGGGAGGGCCTCCCTCTTTCTCTTCTCGTCTCATCTTCCTTCCAGGGATGCCCACTTGAGGGAATAGTTACAATAGATCATAAGTTACCACCTTGGACGAAACGTCCAATAAAACCATATCTGCAAATGATTAATAGGAATCAGATAAAAATAAACCACTTTATGAAAATATTTGTGTACTTTCTTATATCACTTCAGGTATCTTATATAAGTAAATCCAGAAAATAATAGTTTGCAGAAAGAATTTTACTCCACACAGCTAGTTTAAAAAGCAGTTCGATGTACCTACATGTTTACCTTGAAATTGAATAAATGAATTGTAAAATTTAAAGTGTCCTGTGCCGTGGCATAGTGGACTAAGGCACCATGTCTTGTTTCCCTGCTATGGAATGCTGCCCTGGTTCGATCCCACCCCTGGGGGTGCAGATTTTATGTCCCGGGTATAGGATTCAGCATCTTGAGTAAATTAAGGAGCTTACGGTAGGTATGCGGCCCTGGTCAAGGAAACCAACTTTACGGCTGAGGGTGCGTGATGCTGACCACATCTCCTCCCCGTAGCCGTTGGATGATCACTCACCTCTGCCTTGCGTATGTGAGCGTAAGGCCGGCAGCCAAGTTTGCAGGCCCTGGCCCTATATGGGCTGTTACGTCATGGAAACAGAAAACATTTCAAGAACAAACAGTGAATATTTCGGATAATGTTGGTCCCTCAAATAGTTATTACACGGAACATCCGTACTTTAACGAGTATAGATGCTTCATTTAAAACTGAATAGGATTTCACAGAACATTTCTAGAAAATTCAAGATACAAATTTTATTTGGATACCTTAATTGACTTTATTTTCATTTAAGATTACCTTTGGGTAACGGATATTTTATTTTCTCCATCATGTAACTCTTAAGTAGATGACATTGAGATTTCACCGGGAATAAATATCCTGCGGTCTCATAAATCTAAAGGAGTATTTATAGTAAAATGTCCGTTATGGGGTCAATTAATACGTGCATGTGTGGGTGTTTGTGTGAGTAACTTAACTCTAAAAATTAGGGTGGAATACAATACTTCCCCTACTTAATGCATGCTTACTATACGTAGTAAAACTTGTGTTTGGTTTATGTAAATTGGTTTAATATTACTTATAGTTGTAATAAAATTAACTGTTCCTATAATTCTAGATACACCTAGGTAAAGTAATAAGAGGTGGTACAAATAATTTATAGAAGTTACATTAGAAGTAAACCACAGTGCTTAAGAGAACAAACTTCGTAACTAATGTCACCGTTCTTCAATAATGAGGCACAAAGATTTTCAAGGAAGTTCCGCCACTTCCAAATACGTTTTATATGGATTATTTTCTACAACAGTCTTTGTTTTGATAAAAGCATATGTTCAGTTTATTTTCATATCAAGTGAAATTTACATTTTGAATGATCACAGAATAGCTTCTGAAGTTCTGTCTACTCTGAATCACTTTTTCGTAACTGTAAATCGTTAAAAGTAGGGAGTAACTACATAAAATTTATGTCAAATAAAATTTTCGTAGCGGTAACCATTTTGGAGATATTCCTTGTTATTGGCATCCAGCTCAAATTGGGAGATTACATTGCACTATTTATAACTCAGAGAAAATGTTGGAAGTGTCCACCACCAGCATCTATACATATTTGCACTCGTCTCACCATATTCTCTGAATTTACACGGAGATGATATAGACTTAAGAGAAGGTTATTTCCAGCAACATGGAGCAACGTGCCGTAAAGCTAATGACACCATGAACTTATAACCAGTTTCTCTGTTAATCAAATAATCTCAAAAGGTCTGTAGCCCTCTAAATCCTCTGACCTAACCTTACCAGATTTTTTTCTTGTGGGGGTATCTAAAAGTAGAATGTACAAGAGTAGGCCATGGACAACTGATGTTCTCAAGAAATCCATTCGAATCGAAATAAGTAACTTTGGCGGGGATACTCTTCGTAAAACTTCAGAGAATATGGTGAGACGAGTGCAAACATGTATAGATGCTGGTGGAGGACACTTCCAACATTTTCTCTGAGTTATAAATAGTGTAATGTAATCTCCTAACTGTGTATTATATTATCCCAAAATGGAATGTCGACGTTGTCAATGACAATGAACTATAACATTTTGGCTACCACTTACGTCTCCTGCATTCTTCTGTGTCCTTTGTACCTTTAAGGAAATTTATAGTAAAAGTATGTGTATCTCAATTAAAACGAGGTAAATAAAGGATAAGTGTCCTTTAAAAATAATTTGTGCAAAAAATATTAGAATAACTGAAGTAGTGCGCACATGATACTATTTATTTATGCTGCACACATATAAAACACAATTTAGGTATTATTTCCATGTAAATTGCCTTTAATCAAATACGTTCTCTGTAAATATAGCATTTAAATTCCATAATTACAGTATTTAGAAATATAATTGGTGGGTTGAGTCATAGAAACAAAGCGGACATTTCGCCCTTCGTTAGATAAAGCAGCTAAAAGGGCTACCTGTTTTCTGATGGTACAAATAAAACAGACGAGGTAGAGTGTACTAAAAGCAAAGGCCCATACAAACACTGATTGTACATGAAAACATTGACAATTTCACATGCGAATAACGTGTAACAAAATAAAGTGGAAAAACAATCAAAGCACAATTCATCGGTTTTTATAGAAATGCATTATATGGACGATCGACTTTGATTACTTTTCCCTTGTAGAGATTATTTCAGAATAGATTTTCAGCGCTCTACAAACATCCCTCCTCATTTGTAGTATTTGTTAGAATTACAGGATACAGTGTGGTGCTGGATAACATTGGCACTATAATACCGAATTGAATAGAACCAAAAGTCTGCCATGAAGTTTGGAAATGAAGAAATACCCAAATTTAAAATGTCCTGCGCCGTGACGTAGTGAGCTAAGGCATCGGAATGCAAGCTAAGGCCACGGAATGCAACCCGGGTTCGATCTAACCTCTGCTGGTGCGGATTGTAAGTCCCTGGTATAAGCCGGTGCCCACTCAGCCTCCTGAGGAAGTTGAGGAGCTTAGGATAGGTGAGCGGCCCAGCTGAAGAAAGTCAAATTTCCTCCTGGGGGTGCCGAGATGCTGACCTGCTCCGTATCGGCTGGATGATCGCCCACCTCTACCTTGCATATGTGGGTGTGAGGCCGGCAGTCGGGTTGGCAGGACTTGGCCCTGTATGGGCTGTCACGCCTGTGGAACAAAAACTAAAGTAACAAACTGTTAGCCAGTATTTGGTCCACAAATGTTCGTTAGGCGGAACATCCGTATTTTAATGAGCACAGAAGCGTCATTCATAACGGCGGGATACTTAGATTTAACACTTAATTTTCTTCCATAAGTGTCCTCTTATACCAGTACGTGGTGTCAGGGTCTTCGTGTTCCTCTTAAGTAGTGCGGGTTGAGAAACGGAATATCTGGATCAGTGAGAGCGAGAATCTGGCATGTGTGATCAGTCCGATGCCTGGTAAGAGAGTGCATGACAGAATGAGCGCGAGGTGAAGCGATAGGAAAGATGAAGATGGAGCAATTGATGGAGTGCTGGCGGGGAAAACCGGAGGACCCGTTGTAAACCCACCCCAGTGCCTTGTTGTCCACGACAAATCTCACTTTGCGGTCGCCTGGAATCACATCCTGTCCAGCTTGGTGATAGCCAACGGTCTAAAAACTCGACCACGGCGCGCCCCCAATATCTTTTTTTCCACCCTTGCATCACCCATTCCGGTGTTAGGAGTTGTTCGGATTCCCCTAGCCCGGAAGTTCGGGGAAAGGGAGCCGAAGCACTGACCTCATAGAGGAAACCATGGTTGAGTAACCAGCCCAACGCCTGAAATGAGAGCGCGAGAAGTGTTTTAGGGTGAAAATGAATCATAGGATGCAAGTGAAAAAGGCCCAAATGACCTTGTTGTCGATGGGCCCTAGAACACCACACACTGCAAGTGAAAATGAATGGTGATGGAATTTGTGGATTGATGGCGTGGGAAACCGGAGGACCCGAAGGAAAACCGCCTCAGTGCCGTATTGTTCACCGCAAATCTCACTTTGCGGTCGCCTGGGATTGAATCCGGGCCACCTTGATGAGAACCTAGCGGTCTATAGGTTTAACACTCGACATCAAATTCACCTGGGGTTCTCCTATCTTTGCTTAGTTAAAATATTAATGTGGAGAATTTGTGATTTAATATATTATAAATGAATCGTCTCTACTACCATTACATCTCAAGAGAATCATATATGCTTCGTTAATAAGGCAGTCTGGATGTACTAATATGAAGCTCAGCTCCAAATACACAAATAAAAAGAAACCAAGCATTACAAAACCAGTAAGGAACGTCCACAATGTTATCCCTCATTTGCACCAACGCAGTCACAATATTTCTCTCTGCTACACTCGGTCTTGTTCAAGATACTGGATAAAATAAATCTGAAGAGAATTAATGAACTGTAACCCCAACTCTTGCCCTCTGCATACACAAAGATAAGTACAATATATTGTCGTAGATGAAACATAATCACAATTAGTGGAATAAAGTTAACAATAAACAAATAAGAACTAACGTGTCCTATGTACTTACATTACATTAAATTAAAACTATCAGCTATTACTTTTATTCTACATATCAATCGATGTGATCCATCATTTAATTTAATTCGTGTATTAATCACAGCGTTTGTCCTGCTATAATTAAAATGTTTAAAGTGCAATTATGTATATGACACTTTGGTCATGTTTAGGACTCTAAACCTACAGTAAATAAAGGAGGTCTTGAATTCCAACCAAACGTTTGATACCTCGGTTTCAGAGGAATACACTTTTTGAGCCACACAAATAATAAAGAATAAATATATTTACATTCTTTGCTATGTATATTATATAGGTGAAGCAGTGCATTTTACCCAAAAGCTCGTCTCGGTAGCGGAGATGATAGCGTGTTTGCCACGTTCAAGAGGTCCCGAGTTTGAAACTCGGCCATGGTGAGTTACTTAAAGTTTTTTCCGGGGTTTCCCCATATCCTGAAAGACGAATGTAGGGTAAGTTTAGGCTCCATGAATTCCGGAACCATTTGAGCACAATTTCACCAATTTCATTCATCGTCCAATATGATTTAACGTTGGAGGGCGTAAATAAAAATAAATATATTAATTTAGCGAAAAAAAATTCTATGTCGAGATTTTACCGAAAGCATCGTTTTAAGGCTCCAGAACCCACAAAAGCGACCTATTAAAAAGGGTGCAGTATGTGTGTCTGTATGCGGTTAAAGATGGTTAAAAGTGCTTATTAAGTTGTTCAGCTTCCAATGCTGCGATACGAAGATTTTCTAGAAAACTCACCATCATAAATACCCTTTATCTGAAATGATTTGTTATTAAAATACGTTATGACCAGCGCGATGGCTCAGGCGGTTTCGTCTGGGAGGTCCGGGAGGATTCCCATGGCCGGCCTAGCTAACCTATGGGTTATTCGAGAGTTTTCCCGATTCGACAGGTGAATACTGGGTACGTTAATTACATCCTCCGAATTTCCTGTCCTACATTTTATCTCTATTATCATTTCACATCATCTCTCATCTAGTGATGTATTTCAGGGTATTAAGTGTCGGCGGGTGTTTGTGTGATGCATGGCAGGATGATATGTTCTTGGTAAACACTTCTCCCTTTGGCAGGACCTTCTCCGTTCACTGTGGGACCTGGTGGGCTGTTTTAGGACCACGGTGGATGGGATACCATTTGTGCTGGCCTGCTGGGGAAGTTTCCAACTGATAAATAATAGGGAATCTGCCCTTGGCACTGCCGTGATTCCTTCGGGTCGGTCGCCCTCTGCCTCCATTCGCCTCATTCTTCTTTCCGGGGATCCCTAATTCTGGCATAGGTACAATAAGATCAAGACTGGTCGCAAGGCCAAATCACCTCCCTACCGTAATTTGATCGAATTCAAACCAAAATACGTTATGGTTACCAGAGAAATTACATTTTTTTAACCGCCAGATTTTTTTTAGAATACCCTTTGAAGACATTTTCATTCTCAGTGAAATTTGCCCAGCTCTGTAAAAAATAGCAAATATCTCCCTACACAATATAATTCTCTTAAACCATACACTGATATCAGTTTTAGTGGTGTTCCTCGATAATGACATTAATTATTTATGAAAGTTATACTTATTTCAAATTTGAAGTAGTCGTTCTTCTATCTATCCTAAGCTAATCTAATGTATCATTGATTGTACGAGGAAACCAAAGCTTTCCCGGTGCAACCCGATTTCTAAAATCTGGTTGACTATACGTATTATGTGTACAATGAAATGTGTAATAAAGCTTTATTAGTATTCACAATGCGTTTAAAATAAAACTTTGTAAGAGAAATTTGTACATAATGAAATAGACAAGGTCATGTGAACGCAATGTATCAGATTTTCAGCAAGCTGAGAATATAAAGAAATACAAAGTATGGGCCAGCTTTGAGAATAAAGCTCACTGGAATTATGTAGCAAAGCACAATGTGCTATATTCGCATTAATTTCTCTACACACATGACAAAGTATTCTTATAAAAGCCTGATTTTTATGTAGTCCATATTAATCGAGATAAACGTTCATAGGATCAAATGGAAACAGGGGAATAAAATAGGATTAAGTGATAAATCTTTTAGGAACTCATCGCTATGTGAGGGGCCTGAAATGGTGTTCCTAATGCACGACAGTATAGGGAAAGAAAAAAGAAACAATAAAAATATCCCATTCAAGGAAAGTGTAAGGATTGGAAAATTCAAAACAATAACATGGAATTACTCAGAAATGGTTAACATTTCCAACTCCAAATGCATTTGTTATAAATTGCGTGGCTTAACGAGGTCCACATTTATGTGTAGTATTTCCTCTATCTCTTACAGTTTACTAGTCACGCAAAGGTCATTCACAACAAAGAGTAGGCTACTTCCATAAAATGCAACACATATGTATAGTTTATGTGTCAAAAAGAAATTGGGATTAGAGTGCTCTGGAAAATTGGAGCGCAAAATAGAGAAGCAATCTGGAAAGAAGTTGGACTAACAGTAAATTTTACAAAGAACGCCTGACTTGGATACGGTCAGGAGCATTGTATTTAAAAGATTTTAGAGAAGATAATGAAATTTGTGTTGTGAGCAAGGAGCCAGAGGAGACATTTTATTCTTTATTAAACCGTGATGGGGTAAAGGATTGGAAGGAAGGTATATAACAAGCAAACTGGTACAAATTATACAAGGAAATAGTTTAAATTAAAATGTTCACTGGTTCAGGTACAAAAGAAGATAAAAATTATTGTACAGCATTTGGGAGGAATAAGAGAGAAATTTACTAAGGTGGTCAAAAAAAAACAAAGAAAATATAACAATGCAAACCAGAACTAAGGTATCCATTACACAATCAGCTAGTTTGGTGTAATGGGCTCATATATGGTTAGATAAGAGACTTATTAAGATTATGCGTAATGGATTCTCTATTCGCTATTTGTAATATGTTAATGAGTGTATGAAGGTGCATGTTACTATGTTAGTAAACATTGTAAATCTGGAATAGGAAAAACTATTCATAATTTATTTGCCATGACAAATATGTTAAATGTGTGTTTATTAGAATTTCTCGACATTTTTGAGAAATATAACATTTTCAAAATACTCCATGTAAAGGATTATTTAGGTTGGCAGCATGCATCTTCGAGTTTTGTACAGCATTTCGGCACTACAGACAGACGGACGGACGAAGATATTTTTGAAAATATTTGTGTCATATTCTTGTGACATAATGAAATTAAATACTAAGTTTGAGTTTTAACCACACACCCACCCACCCACCCACCCACACACACACACACACACACGCACGCACGCACGCACGCACGCACGCACGCACACATGGCGATCTTATCCGAGACAACCTTTTATTCGGGAGATCTCGATACATGTATTTACAATAAAATCACTGTACAGAATTTTTATTTTCTCTGCTATGTACGAGGTAGAGAGAGGGAGAGTGGGAGTTAAAAGGAGCTGGTTAAGAGAGAAGCATGTAGATAGCTCCGATTTTGCTTGGAGAAGAACATGTGTAATTTTTCTTAAAGGAGTGAGGTCTAACTTGAAAGAACCATGCAACATATATAGAAAACACGCAGACATCTACCACTAGTTCATCGAATATGATGTGGTTGAAAGGTGAAGGGGTGGCACTTGGAATGAGAGGTGGCATAAATTACCAAAATGATATAATAGCTATTAACAAATTAACGAATAACAGAACAGAAGGAACTACTAGGGTAAGGGAATCCCTAATAACAGTGAGGGATAAATGGACAGGGAGTTCAATGAACCAGCAAGAGAAAGAACACAATCATACGAACAAAGGTAATAGCTACAGAAGTTGGACGTCATATTGTCACGGCCGCAGAGTATGCCTGCCGCATAAGGATTAAGTGCGAATCACGCCATGCACTGTTTTTATTTCCCGGAGAAGGTGCAAAATATGCAACATGCAAGTAGCTCCATTGTTGCGCTGCGCCTATGTGTTCAAGAGCTTTCGATTTCAGTGGATCCAAAAAGATTCGACTTCAACAATGTCCTGTTCCTTCGATTCGAGAGATTTCGGCTTCCCGAACATCTCTTGTATAATCGGTAGCCTGTTAAAGGGAAGCGCAAAGCCCATTCTGATGCCAGCGCAGTTCAGTTGCTAGTTATGAATGAAGCAATTATGCAGTTAAGTCAGTAAGCAGAGCAGTGTACTGGAAAGCTACGAGTACCGCCAGTTGGCGTTGGTACAGAGTCATAAAAAGTGCTGCGATAGAAGTTGTGTTTGTTCTGTGTATTTCTGAAAAGTGAAAGTAACTGTAGTTACCGCTGTGTAACAATTTTGGTGATGAATATAGTGAGTTTGGTAAAACTTCCTGTTCTCATTTGATCAAAATTTATACAATCAGTTTTTAGGGAGTGTAATATGGAAGTGTCCATTACCTAAATGTGTATCTCTTATCAAGAGTGTATTTTATTAATAAGAGAAATAAGTACCACGAGTAACAATAAACAAAATATATGATTAGCTTGCTTTTCATTTGTTACTTACAACATATAATATACTTAACATATACATATTTTATGCATATATACCGAGATACCTAAATCGGCTGCATGGCGTTTTGCCTATCTGTGCCCTCGCATCTCGTTGCCGTCTGCCACGTTTATAAAAAGGCACGGATGAAACCATGCAACATTTTAAAAGGACTCTTAAAAGCTTTACTTACGCATGTTATTAAAGGAGATGATGAAACTAGTCAGACCCGTTGTCCATACATATTTTCCACCTCTTTGGGAAGCTATACATCATTCGCAGAACCCAGGTAAAACACTGCGCATTCGGTTCGGATGCATTTGGATCTGTCGATAGTATAATATATACAATATATAACGAAGACTCTTATATATTTATGAGTGTAACACCTAACCCTGTGAGTCCATTATACTCCTTGGACCTATAAGCACAAAATACAGAGTGGTCCACAAAAATGTAATCACTGTTTAACAGTCCATAACTAGCACACTAACTGGCGGAAACATATCATTTTTAGGCCTTCGGTTTTAAGCCAGATCAGGGCTAGGCTCTCTACTGGCAGTGGAGTGTTCTGTAAGGAAGGATAATATGCGGCAGAAGATGAGGTTGAAGTTATATAAAAGCCATCCGATGTATTATTTTATGTGCCTAGAAGCAGTATCGCGCGTTTGTAGCGCTCTCCAGGATCGATGTCGTACTCACCTAGACCGCGGATGAGGGAGTTGAAGTTGTGGGAGGGGTTTTGATAGTGAACGTGAAAGGGTATGGATGTAGTCTGTTATTGTGGGGATACGCAGGTCACGTCGGATAACTAGATTGGGGATGTACCAAGGGGAGTCTGTGGAAATTCGGAGGAATCGGGATTGTAGAGTGTCAAGGCGGTGTAGGTGAGACTTGGCTGCTACTCCCCATATTTCACTGGCGTATGTGATGGCTGGCCGCAGTACTTGCTTATACAGGAGCAGTTCCCTAAGCAGAGACATGACTGATCGTCGGTTATAGAGAAGGTAGAGCATACTCATTCTTTTGCTAACTTTATTAGCCACATATGTAATGTGGTCTCTCCACGTCAATTTGATGTCGAGTAGAGCACCAAGATACTTAACGTAAGTTTTCCAATTAACGTCCTCACCAGCTAGGCGAATTGGTGGAGGATCCGCTATTCGTCTTCGAGAGAAGGTGATGGCCTGGCTCTTCTGTGGGAGGACGCGTAGGCGCCAACGTTAGAACCAGATGGTGAGTCAAATGCACAAAAACGATGAAATATTGTTCACCACGCACTATTATACTAGAATTATACAAAACTGGCAATGCGATTCGATGCAAATTGATAATTCTGTAACAGCAGTAGTTCTGGCAATCGCCACACAAGCGGTGTCTAATAACAGTAGACAGATGAGCATTGTTTTGTTTGTCGTTCCGGCAATCACCACACAAGCGGTGTCTAATAACAGTAGACAGATGAGCATTCTTTTGTTTGTAGATCTGGCAATCGCCACACAAGCGGTGCCTGATGACAGTCGACAGACAGGTACGTAAGCATTCTTTTGTTGTTTATTACTTGAGTAAACATGGCTGGCGCAAGGCTTACATTCGATGAAAAGCAGTCCGTTTTGAAGTGATACATTAGGTACGAAAACATTAGTGAGGTTCAACGCCAAAAATTAATGGCGAAATGAGTATCAAACAGAGCCAACGACACGTTTAACAATTATACCCATTCGAGACAAGTTTGAAGTCATTGGATGTGTTACAGATATACAGAGAAAAACGATCTGGACGAACTGTAACAGCAACAAGTCCAGCAAACTCCCGTCGTGTATTACAACAATTCACTTGCTTACCACAGAGGTCTGTGAGACTGTGCGCCCGTGAAACTCGGGTGAGTCCCTCAAGTGTTCGGCGCATTTTGAAGACTACAAAGTGGAAGTACTACATCCCATGATTGCTACAGCAATGAAGACGACGACCCAGATCATACTGCGAGTGCATCAGTAACATGGTACGCAACGATGAAGTGTTTTTGGGGATGATTGTGTGGTCTACTAGGCCATCGAAAATCCGAACGTCCATGTAGACAAAGCCATAAATTTGGTGGCAGTGTGGTGTGGGTTGTCTTCCCGGAATTTATTTCAACCATTCTTCTTTGACGGCATGGTTACCGGTGTGGTGTACCTACAGAAGCTTGAGACATCCATTTTACGTGCTACCCGAGATGTGTACGGTGACGAAAGGTTTTACTTTCAGCAAGACGATGAAGCAGCAGCCCGATATCATAATCGTGTCAGGAATATCTCAACGAAAATATACCTACACGATGCATAGGCCGAAGAGGTGCTGTAGAGTATCCACTACGTTCTCCAGATTTAACACCTCTGGATTTTTACCTATGGTAATACTAAATAATGTCTTTTATGGACAAAAGCCACGCACATTGGATGAACTACGAGAATGTATCGTACATTCGTGCTGATATCCAACTGGACACGTTGCAGTCGGTAGTTCGTCCTGCAGTTCAATGGTATCGTCTGTGTATGGATGTTAATGGTGACCTTCTCGAACACCAACAGTGATTTCTGTAAATTGGACTTTAAGCTACACTTTCATAAAACATGAGACATTTCCGCCAATTAGTTTGCAAGTTATGAACTGTTAAATAGTGTATACATTTTTGTACCACTATGAAGGAAGAGTGATTTCCAGTTGAGGAAAGTTTCTGAAACTTCAAATCAATAACAAGCAGTATCTCAGAAGTGGTTAGGACCACGAAAAGGTTATTTTATATCAAATGTGTGCTAAAACAAGATTTGCATTCTTTGTAGTAATATTTTGTCGATCTCTCACAATTTACCTGTTAAACAAGCTCATTGTCAATAAAGAGGACTTCAGAGTCTATTTTCAGAAAATTCATGTACACATTCTGTTTGACCTAAACGTACAGAATTTTAATCAGCCATTCTTTTTAAAAATAGAAAAAAAAATCTAAAAATATTCTGAAAAGCTTAGCTTAGAGTGGGGAGGGCATTCCTTCAAAAACTTCATGTAGTATCCCTGGAATATTTTGAATATCAATACAAAGTTTGGTACTTCACATTTTCGTTTTTGATCTATACTGTTTACAGAGATAAGCAGTCGAACATGCATGCGTTCTTACACAAACACTAATAATTTCTGATGTACATTGTATTGTCTACAATGTTCAAAAAAGTACCTTTTTAATTGGTAAGTTTCTTTTTTTATGGTTATGCCAAAACAATGGCATTTCAAGGCCATCATATAACAATGCACGTTTTCTTAGTGTGACTGTTGCTTTAATATGCAAATATGTACCTAATGAAAATGTAGAAAATTATTTTTGCTAAGAACAATTTATAGAGGACTCAGTGGCAAAATTCACGTAAATACAACAACTCATTAGCCCATGTAAAGGATACATAAAATACCGGCATGTGTTTTAAAAGTTTTGTAAATATTCCAACTCTAAATCATTTCTGTGATGTTTTGAAATATAACTGGATTATATTTTGAGCCATAATTAGACACACAGAGAATTATGAGTTGAAACATTCTTGTAATCTACTTAAGTCTATAGAAC
This sequence comes from Mantis religiosa, assembly GCA_030765055.1. Classification (NCBI taxonomy): domain Eukaryota; kingdom Metazoa; phylum Arthropoda; class Insecta; order Mantodea; family Mantidae; genus Mantis; species Mantis religiosa. Next base: position 239,691,760 of record CM060948.1, on the reverse strand, counting down.
TCAGAATATAACTATTAAAACGCCAGAATACGCTTTTTAGAAATCGTATATGTATTTTCTTTCCTTGTTTCTGTTTAAATGTGAAATTTATCCGCCTTAGTGTGCGTGCTGACACGTTTAAGTAGGATATTAATAATAATTTCTGCTCTACCTTCAGAAACTTTTTGCCAGAATTATCAGCTTCGTTGCGCAGTCGCCTCATTGTACCATTTGCTTGTATACTCTTAGACATATAGTGATCTTCCTGTATCATTTAACTTTACTTACATTCCACATGTTAAGGGCCATTCACAATAAAATACGAGGTACGTCCAGAAAGGAAGTCCTGTTTGGTAATAAAATTAAATTGTGTACAGATACAGAACAATTATTTATTTCACAAAATTCTACAACTCTTAAACTACTTTTCCACATAACTGCCGAAGTTTTGCAGGCATTTGTCATAGCGAGGCACAAGTTTTTGTATACCTTCTTCATAGAAGTTTGCCGCCTGTGTCTTTAACCAGTTGGAAACATTTTCTTCCAGCTCTTCGTCATTGTTGAAGCGTTGACCGCCAAGGAAAGATTTGAGATGCAAAAAGAGATGAAAGTCGCTAGGAGAGAGGTCAGGGCTGTACGGGGCGTGGTCAAACTAATCCCTGTAGAATGCTTTTCGTCGCATTTGCAGTGTGTGGTCGTGCGTTGTCGTGAAGAAACACAACACCTTTTGACAGCATTCCTAGCGCTTATTCTGTATCGCGCGGCGCAATTTCCTAAGTGTCTCGCAATAAACATCTGCTTTCATTGTTTGACCACGTGGTAAGAAATCAATGAGTAAGATGCCTTTCCTGTCCCAGAACACTGTGCACATCATTTTTCAATGTGGCAATATTTGTTTCGACTTCACCTTTGCTGGGGATGAGGTGTGCCTCCATTTCATTGATTGACGCTTACTTTCAGGGGTGTCGTAAGAAACCCAGGTTTCGTCTCCTGTGACTATCTGTGTCAGAAGTTCTTCACCACCTTCATCATAAAGGGTCAAAAACTGAAGTGCACTGCCCATCCGTTTAGTTTTGAATTTCTCAGTAAGAATCTTTGGCACCCAACGTGAGCAAAGTTTACGAAATTTCAGTTTCTCGGTAACAATTTCATTAACTAGTGATCGTGAGATTTGGGGAAATTCCATAGCGAGAGCACTAATTGTAAACTTGCGGTTTTCCTGGATCTTGTCATCAATCGCGTAAACCAGCTCTTCTGTAACCAAAGATGTACGCCCACTTCGTTGTACATCGTGCACTTCACTACCTCCTTCATTGAACTGTCGGATCCATCTTCTCACCATTGTATCACTCATCGCATTTTGTCCGTCAACATTGCAAATTTGCCGATAAATTTCAAATGGTTTCACTTTTCTAGCATTCAGAAAACGAATCACAGATCTGATTTCACAAGCGGCGGGATTTTCAATCAGCATTCTTCTGCTTGATACAGAGCGTCTACCGAGCATGTACGGAATTGCGATCGCAGCGCTGCAGCGGAGATACATTGAAACAGAACTTACTTTCTGGAGGCCTCTTGTAGTAAATTGCATGGTAAGAAATATATGTGATACTTATCAGGTTGAGAATGCATTTTGGAAATACAAGGCCCAAGCCTTCGAGATCTGATATGTAACTTAAAGTCCATGGTTAGACAATTAGGTTTTGCAATACTTAATACTTGAAAAACCCGTAGTCACTTCTTACTGATAAGGTAAGCCAATAAAACAAGAACCGTAAGTATCAGCGGTCTCTTTCATGCTTGTTGTCATGGCAATTGACATATTTATTGTAAATTTCGCTTACACAACCAAATGCGTGTTAGCAATAACAACTTAGAAATCAAATGTAGGAAAAATTACATATAAGCATAACGTCAGCATAGAAGCTTGTTCATGTTATCTTAGTGTACACGTTCATAGTGACTGATCTCGACATAAAACGCGACCGGAAGTTAATAACGTAAACATAGAAGTTTGGGAGCTCTAAAGTTTCATGTTTATGGCATAGACAAGAAGCTAGCCGATCAGAGAGCGATACCCCATACAGATCATTACTTAATAATTCTTCCATCTCACGTAGATTTTCCGTCGTCTCGCTAACTACCTATTTGCCTCAGAACCCGGGACTGGAAGCACTGGGTGGTCTAAAAGAACATATCTCAGCAAAACAAATTTTGGTGGTAGTGCGTAGCTGTTTCTTTTCATTTTTGTTTTTAATTTTTCGTACTATAAGACATAAGCTGTTCATTTTTATGCATGTGTATAACCTCTTTTGTTGTGTGTGCTGTCGGTGGTTGCTTTCCAGACTGTCCTACTATCTCAGCTGTTTCATAATGTACTGCACTTCACTGCTCTTTACGTTTGTGTTTGTTATTTTGAACGACAATATACCATGGTAAGTTTAAGCTTCCGTTTTGTGTGGTTATCCTAATGCTTAAAATCATTATGAGTGGTACATTATGTGGGTAGAATTTTGAGTCATTACTGAATATCTTCTTTTACCTATTTTTTGCGATTAAGAGCCAGTACACAGGATTTGAACCGGTAACTTCCATGTACAAATCACAGATGGTAGCGTTCAAACAACTCGCTCGTTAACTTCTACTTATAAGTACATAAAATAAAAAAGAATTGCATGAACCAGAAATCAGAGCTAGTGCAATAAAACAGTTTATATATTTTGTACTGTACATTTACATCGTTCGCTCCTACCCACTTTCAAACAATCACGGTCGCATTCCGATATGTTTTTGTTCGTCCTTTCTCGCTCTGTAATACGCAGCTACGAAGTAATAAAATGTGAATTACAGATCACGTGGAGGTAACTGTTATCCAGCAATGATATATGTAGACACATTTACCTTGAAGTATGAAGGGCAGTGACCGAACATGTGGGTGGGACACTTGGTCCGCCCAAAAAAACTGTGACCATATTCCATAGTGCCGGAGTGATATCGCGTTTATTACATAATAATGCAAATATCATATATTAAAACAGAAAATTCTTTACTTTCTATCTTGAGCGACAATTTTAAGGGCACTCCTCATTTTATAGCTTTATTTCCAAATAGCTCGACATCTGGAAGGTCCTAAAAGTCTGAAGCTTACCCCGGGCCTATGTGCTTCAAATGGAGATTTCTGAACTTGCTTAGTTACTGAGGCCTACTGAAATATTGCTCATACTTCTGCGTTAATTTGAAGGCGTTTGTATACTAGATCATTAAAACTCTAAAGACTGTAAATGATTGTCACTGAATTAATTTAAACGAATTTAAAGCCCGCAAGCTATCCAAAGCCGGGTGATTCTGAAATAGATAAGTGTTACTAAAATGGGTTAAAGGATTTCTAGCTGAAAGTGAAAATAATGCAATGAAATTAAATTAACAGTTATCTTCCATATAGATGAGCTATAAATATAACTGCAATATAGGAGTAATACATAATAGCCGCAACAGTATTTGTGTCTCGATATATCATTAACTAAGATATGACTGAATGAGGTTCAAATTAACAAAAAATCATTTACTTTCTTTATTGCTTATTTATAGTAAGTAGAAGTATAATATTGCACTGAAGATTCCATTTGAGATTTTATCGAAAATAAAACATTCGTGACTCCCTAAACCCCAAATAGAAGATTAAAAAATCCCGTATATATTGTGCGCGTGTGTCCGTATGTGGGTGCACCTGTGAACAGCACAAAACGAAAATTGGGTTAAATATTAACTTGGCATCTTACAAGTGTGTATTAGGACGATTGTTAAGACACTCGTGTCACCCCAAACTGTCCTTATAATAGGGTTCTCTTTATACTTTTATATTCTCAAAAATTGTTCCAATGGTTTTCATATTGTCGCGAACCGTTATTTACGATCAAGCGGCTAGTGTACACAAAGGAACTGATAGGCGGCTAGCGTTCACAAAGCGCCGACAAGTAACGATAACGACGATAAAAAATAGACGGATAGTTTATCACAAAGGTGAAAGATTTGCCGGCCCAGATAGGGTTTCACGTTTCTGGAAGGTGATAGAATATTCGGATTACATCATTAAATGCCTTATTTATTCCAGAAACATCTAGTGATTGTATATGACTGTCTGGAATTCATGAATGGGTGTATAAAAACAAGCCATGGCTAGTAGTGAGTCAGTTGTGTGTAACGAAAGTGTAGTTGTAACACGAGAGTTAGCTGTGGAATGTTGTAAACTGAACGCTCCTTGTATTTGTCATTGACCTTGACAGTGTATTTCCACAGAAATAAAGAACATTTAGCATTTCGGCAAATTAGACATTTAATTCTACGAACCCACAAAGTCACAATATAAATACCATCGTAACTTTTCAGAACGAATGAAACGTATATTGAATTTTCTAGGAATAGTACGAGAGTTCCTTAGCATTTTGAATATCTTTTGTATAATTCGTAAACCTCAGATCTCGTTAAAGCATATCATTTATTTCAAGTGTTCTGTTCAGTTAACCCTTCTTGATTTCAATTTTCAAATACTTCTACTTTTCTCAAAAGGTAAACTGTTTTTCACTTTTCTTTTTGTGAAAAAAGGAGTATGATATTTAAAAGCTTTCACTTAATGACCAGCTTTTAAATTATTTGACTGTCGATTGAGCCTGCTGTATTTCTATACTCACATTGCACCTTCAAAGAAAAATGAAACAAAACCGTTTCTGTAAATGTCTATCCCGAATAACACCCAACAGATAAAAGGATAAACATCTTAACAATAACTTACATGAGGTCTGTTCAAAAAGTATTGCGAATTTTAGTTTTTGAAAAAAAAAGTATTTATTTATTCATGTATATCTATTTTGTACCCTTCAAAATAATCCCAGATATTATAAAACTGTGCCAACGTTTTTTCCAATCCTCGAAGCACTTTAAAAAATGTCGTCTTTTGTGATATTCACTTCCTCCTTCGATGCCGTCATTTCTTCAGTAGTGGTACCCTTCAGTTTTGGAAACAGGGGACCAGGTCTGGGGAGTACGGGGGCTGTGGCACCACAAGTGTGTTGTTTTTGGCCAAAACTTTGCGCACAAGCAACGATGTGTGAGTAGGGTCGTCATCATGGTGCAAAAGCCATTTTCTGTTCTTCCACAAATCCGGGAGTTTCTGGCAGATTGTCCGCGTAAATTTCTCAGCTCTTGCAGATAATACTTCTTATCGATCGTTCTACCTTATGGCAAGAACTCATGATGTACCACTTCCCAGCAATCGAAAAAAATTTAAGAATAGCCTTCACATTCGACCGAACTTGGAGCGCCTTTTTCGGTCTTGGCTCGTGTGGCAGCATCCACTGCGATGATTACGTTTAGTTTCCACGTCATTACCATAAACCCATGATTCATCACTAGTTATGACCCTCTAGGGCAAATTTTGGTTGTCGCGGACAGAGTTCAACAGCTTCTTAACCACGTTAATGCGATGGTGTTTTTGGTCCAAAGTGAGCAAATTTGGTACGAATTTTGCGACGACCCGTCTCATGCCCAAACCATTGTCAAAACCGAATAGCACGAGACAATCGATATGTTTAGGTCCTCATAATCTTCTGTAATAGTAATTCAACGATTGGGAATTATCATTTTCTTCAATTCTTTAATGTTTTCGTCTGTTGTTAACGAGCTCGGACGTCCGGGACGCTCTTTGTCGTTCACATCTTCTCGACCCTCTGAGAACCTTTTTTTACCACTGATAAACGCTACTTTGGTCCAAGCTAGTTTCATCATATGCCACAGTCAATATTTGGAATGCATTTGCGCACTTAATTTTGTTTTTCACACAACATTTGGTACAGATTCTTTGTTCCATTTTTGAATAGGCAAAAATAGAAGACGAGCCAAAACACGTCCATGCATAATAGTTTTTAACAATTAACTGAGCATTCAAAATGGCCGAACTTGTCAACATAAGTTAGGACATGAGTACCAATATGACGCCACAAAAAATCCAAAATCGAATATATGTAGCCCGCGAAAATTCAAAGTCCACGATGCCTTTTGAACACACCTTCTATAAAAGTGAGCAGAGAAAGCCATACGAGTCAAAGACATAACATTTTTGACTCTTTTTTATCAGTGCCTACTTATTAATTGTAACCCTGTTTGTAACGTACATTTGTTGCGAGGTTCAGAATGCACCCCTAGGTGTCGAGGGTATCATCTAGATATAATGCAACGATATTTTTGAAAGTAAATGAAGCATTAGAAAAGATAACTGATTTACAAAACATGCAACATTCAACGCAGGCGTAAAATCCCTACATGTGGAGGTACCCTTATATATGTAATCGAAAATATGCATAAGTCCATAGGCTTACCAAAGCATCTTATAATTTGATTGGATCGGGGTGAATGAACATTAAACACTGTAGTAAAGGGTGGAAAACAGGAAGAAACACCTCGCAATCTCTAATCCCCACCCCGCAGGAGGAAGGGATGAGGTGAGAAAACTGTAGGAGGCCATAGGGCCACATTCAGACAGGCTACAGAGACGCGCGGGTGTTCCTAAGAAGTGCTCAATCCGTCTGCATCCGCGCCATCTGCTCGGCTCTACCACTGGTCTAAAGGATAAGGAAATTGATGAAAGGAAGCGATGCATAAAAAGCGTGGTATGAAAGTGACAACCCAGAATTCGTCTAAGTTACGAGGGAAGAACACGAAAAACCTAAGAAAGAATGCGTGGTCAAGGGGTTTCAGCCCGAGACCTAAGCGAATTATTAATACAAGATATTTGTTAAAACAGAATTAAAGGTATGGGTCGTGGTTAGATAATGTAATATTGTAACATTCGTTGTGGAAGGCAATGAAACTGGACCTTGCAGGTATTTCTACCTAAAATTAGATAATTCACTTATTGTTTGTAGTTGTTTGACTTTATGCACTTTTCAGAAACATATGTTGTTAAAATTTACAAAAACTGTTTTGCAATCTCAAACAGCTGTAAGTGAAACTCGCCATTTGCTTCCGAAAGGAATCTAATCGATCCCTACCATTTAAAGAAGGAAATTTAAAATGCAGTAGAGAGAAATTAATCATTTTTAAGGTAATGTTACAACTAAAATAGTATTATTCGATATTTTTTACCTTCTTTCCCACATATTTAGCAGGAAAAGAAACCATAAGAGATTGAAGTAGATTAGTTAACAAAGAGGATAGCTACACTGGGAACCAAAGCTGAATCTTTTGTGAATACATCTCCGGGAGGAACGGATGAGGTGAAAGGATCCTAGGAGACGTATGCGCTGCAGGAACGGATAACGTAAGTGGCAGAGATGCGCAGTTCCGAAACAATTACTGGCTTTAATGACCCGTCTGGAAGGCGCTCGGTGACAGCTTGCCTATACAAGATGTCTCAGAGGATCTCTCCAGCGGCAACCGAAAATGATCCACCTGGAATGGACTTGCTGGACTATGCTACGGAAGGGATTCGAAAGAAGGTTCAAACTTCGTCTATTGTACCTATGTCCCCACGTGGAGCACCCATGGGGAGGAAGGGTGAGGCAAGAGAAGACAGAGAGCGGCCGTTCAAAATTAGTCACGGCAGTATATAGGACAGTGTCCCTACAATTGACCAGTTGGAAACTGTCTGGCAGGCCAGTACAAGCTACATCCACCCCCCGTAGGAGGGATCTGTCCCCTTCAGCTGCTGTGGTACGAGCGCTGCGGACCCTTAGCACTCGTAGTGCCTCAGACGTTAGTAGAGGAACCTCGGGCCGAACTGCCGAGCCCCTCCCGTTGGGGAGTTGTTCGAATTGGGTTGTACTCGAGGGGGCAGTGGTTCTCGATACCTGTGGGAGATGGGGTACGTCTCCATACGGGGTTGAGGGAAGAAATATATTTCCGCGTAGTAACCTGCATAGCTAGTAGAAGGGGTGCTAAATCACCAGGCGCCCCTACCGAGGTTGTTCAGTAGCCTCACGCTTTGGGATTGGCACAAGTAAGTGGCGTATCCACTTCCACCCGTCTTGTGTTTTCGGACCAGATGGGGAGGTGTGTCTTGTTAGCGTTAACTTCTAGGTCTTTTCCTATGGAAAGCCCCACGGAGGGACCGGGCGCCCTTCTGGGACAGCTCGGAAACTCCCTGATTTGAGAGGGAGTTCAGCGACAGTTACCTTAAGTAGATCCTTACCTTTAATCCCATCCACCGTGGTCCTGAAACGGCCGGGACGAGACCAGAGACCGTTTTGCCGGAGGAGAAAGTGCTTACCAGGAGCAGCGCCAAGACTCCCACCGACAATTCTACCCAGGTGAGAGATGACTGGAAATAACAATCGAGTTGAAATGGAGGGATAGGAAATTCAGGGATGTAATTAACCTACTCAGCATTCGCCTGGCGACTCGGGAAAAACCCACTTCACCCAGTTAGATCGGCCACGGGAATCGAACCCGCACCTCCCGAGTACGGGCTACAGACGAAACCGCCTGAGCGATCCTGCTCGTTAGGTTCCACCTAACAGTGGAGGCTCAAACTAGCAGAGTCGGAGAGTTCTAAGTCGCAAGCAATTGCGCCATCTGCCAGTCGTTGACTAGCACAGCCTCGTCTGTTAACACGAAAGAGGGAGACGAAATGAAAGGAAATGGTAGAGAGGAAAGCCGTAATTGACATTTCTCCAGTATTTGACTTACCAAACAGGGTAAAACTATAGAAAACACAAGGTCAGAGTGGGCAGCCACCAGGTATAAACCCAGGTCCTCCCAAATGCGACAGTCGCACGTTACCGCGGCGTTCGTTCGATATATTCCGCCCAAAAAAATGGATGGTCGAGGTTTCACCGAAAAAGAATGATTTGAAACTCCATGAATACCTAGTACATTTTAGGGAAATGTCAGTATATATTTGTGCACGCATGTGTGTGTGTGTGTGTGTGTGTGTGTGTGTGTGTGTGTGTGTGTGTGTGTGTGTGTGTGTGTCACACATATATTAACACGAAATTTAAAAATAAAAGGACAGAAATAACAAACTGAGCACTTAATGTTAACTAGGTGAAATATTTAATTCTTGCAGTTTTTATCTAAACGTTTTCAAAATAATGTCAATACTCTACAACAATAGTTATTTATTGCAAGCGAATTATAAACTTTATGTAGAAATATTTAATATTTTTAGAAAAAAAAATATTTCAACTTTTATGCTAATTGACTAGGTACTCCAGATCATGAGATAATTGTAAGTTTGAAAAGGTTAGCAGTACTAATATATAGTAATACTACTAATTATAATGTGTGTGTGTTAAATATACACACGCACACACCAGATGAGTCAACTGCAACTATTTATTCCTATCTATGCAACCCGCAGTTTATAGTTTAATTTGAAAACATTGACACTTTTAGCATAAAAAACTATTATTGCAGCTCTGGCGTTCTATCCGGTACTCTACGCACTCCGCATTAATACTTACAGTCCCAAATGAGCACCAAGGAGTTTCGAAAAGTTTAAATAAACAGTGGTTTTTCATGTTTATAATACTAACAAGGTCATAAAAATGATTTTCCAAAGAACAATAAAGAGTACGTGGCAGCTGGCGGAGTGGGTTAGCTTGCTGGAATGTGTGATACGAAGGCTAGGTGAGAAACGACGTTACGTTGTATTTTTTTCGTTCCACCAATATTTATTGTCTGTATTTTAGTTACTAATGTGTTGGTTGTTGCTTTTTATTTTTTGTAATTTACGTCCTTCAACGTTTTCACATGGACGGTGAATGAAATGGGTGAAATGATACTCAAATGAGTCCCAGGTCCATGGAGCTTAGAGTCACCTGACATTCGTCTATCAGGATAAGAGAAAACCCCGGAAAAATCGTATCCAGGTAACTCACGCGAATCGAGATTCGAACCTTGGACCTCTTGAACATGAGGTAGATACGCTACCATCTACGCTACCGAGGCGAGCGTTGTTGCTATTGGTTCACCTGTGAGTCAAAGACCCAAGAACTGCAATGCGATAATTAGAGATCTACAGAGATTTGCTCACCATATAAGTGTCACCGAGCTCACCTTAATGGCAGGTAGTTGAGGCCCTTGCCCTTTAAAGGGAAACTATGAGCTTTCTTTATCTTTATCTTTGATTAGCGATAATGTTTAACTTTGTGACCCTCACAATCTGTACCGTCTCTGTTGTTGTAAACCATGTTACGTAGTTGGCTTTCATTTTTGGGAGAATATCGACGACATTAAATCTAACAGTTTTTTTCATGCTTATATCTTATGTTTCACTCTGTATTTGTGAAATGTTTGAAACTTGGTTGAATAAGTCAAGCACAATACCGACCATAATAAAATATCTACTACGAGCTATACTTTTATAAGTGTCTGCCAGTAGAAGACATGGCTCTTATTGTATTTTGTAAATACCTGTAATGTTATAAAATGTTGTATTATAATATCAAATTATAGGTCTCAAGGGATGAAACAAAGGGTAATCCAATTTTTTAGGTAATCGCGAAGGATTTGAACCCAACTTTACAGAGGCAGAGTTGTGAAGCAACCTGTATGATACCATTTAGCCAGCGCTATCTTGGAAGGGAAGGTTTCTATACGAATAAGTAACAGCACACCTCATCACCCACCTCGAATCTTTAAGCGCTTTTTATATCTTCATGCAGTGTTTTGAGCTCGCTTTGGTAGTTTTAACACAAATAAGAAAACTGCATCCACCATTAAAATTACTGTATGAGCTAAAATTGCTCTGATTTGTGGCAGAAGGGAAAACTATCTACCTAATTCTTAGCATTTTTTGACATGGTTGTACAACGAAAACACGTGTTGGCTGAAGATTTAAATCCAATTGGACTCACTGTGTAGAATCTGCCATTTTGTGCTCCAATGTTATTGTCAGCTAATGCATGTAATAGGTTGTTCCTTCAAGGGAGGTGTTTAAAGGTGTGTGTGTGTGAATGTACGCTAATGAACAACATTTTGTAAACTCGTCTAAAACTATTACTGCAGCTCTCTGTATCTGGGTATGATGTTTTTGGAATCGACATACATAGTGATTGCTTTCTGCCGCATACAACACTTATGCACTGAGTTACCTACTCGTTCTCCATAAACTGTTCTGCAAATCATCCATTAGAAGGCATTCAAGAAAGGCATTAGTCACCTATGTTGCTTAACACGTTACATAAATTCAAAAATAAACAGGGGCAGGTGATTCACCTGGCATACTAATATTACTAAAGTATAATGTTTGTACATAGAATACTCTTCGCTCTTCTGAGAGAAAAATATTTCAGTTGCACAGACTCTGAAAAAAGTTTCAGATAAAAATATTCAAACCATTCAAAAGATTATTATCAGTGACCAAATTAATTACGTCGTACCTTGAGCAAACTAGAATTATTGAAATCTATATACCAGTTGCTTTTGATTTCATTTTCTTAGAGTATCTGCTGAATATATTGAAAAAATCTGCTACAATCTAAATCATGTGCAAGATTTTAAGACATTTAAGACGTTATTAAAATTTTGGACACATATGAGCCATTAATTCTACATCAGTAAGTTTTTTCTTTACCAAATCATCTTGGGCAGCTCTTTTTGATGTGGGCATAATGCTGAAGTATACTAGCGGAAATCTGTTAGCTGTGTAAACAAATGCTTCAGTTAACATTATTTGCCAACTAAGACCCGATGGACATTTCTCTGATCCATTTTCTTGCGTTTTCAATTCACTGAAACCTTCCGCATATAGTTTTGTTTAGTCATATTGCACTCCGGCAGAAATTCTTACTTCAGTTTTTCCCAAAATTCATCTGCGCAGACCATTCTCTCGCCAAAGATTGCAAGATTAGAATTGTTAATTCATTTCTCATGGAAAACAATTCATTATGCATACATGAAGTAATGCGGCTGCTGCGTATATTAAGTTACGCAAAATAATTTATTTGCCAACTCTGACTTAGCTTAAGGAATGCCGTTTCTTATTTCTTTGGTTATATTCGTCTAGAGACAAGAATAATTACGCAAGAATCACTATTCTCTAGACACAAATATGTTCCTGCACTGGAACAAATTTACATAAGATGGATATTTCAAATCAGGCATACTTGTATATTCAACGACAAAATATGAAGTGCAAAGTTTGAAACCTGAGCAAAAATATACTCACAAAAGGATTATTATACCAGGAGAGTCAGCTGCCCCTGTTTATTCTTATCTATGCAAACCACCGTTTATAGTCTAATGTGAAAACATTGAACCTTTCGCATAAAAGTCATTTTTGTAGCTCTGCCACTCTATTCGGTACTATAGGCACACAACATTAATACTTACAGCCCTGAATGAGGATGAAGAACATGTGAAAAGCTTAAATAAATGACAGTGTTTCATACATATAGTACTAGGAAGGTGATAAACGAATGCTTTTCCAAAGAGCGACATAGAATACGTGGCAGCTGTTCGAGTGAGTTAATTGTTGGAATATGGTGATGCAAAGGTTAGGTTCGAAACGACGTCACGTGGTTTTATTTTGATTTTCATTCTCCTAGTCTTTATTGCTGTACTTTAGTTACTAATTTATTTATTATTTCTTTTGGTTATCTTTTTAGCCAAAGCCATAACAATGACAATCCGATAATAATTAGGGATAATGTTTAGCTTTGTATCCATTTATCATTTGTAATGCATCTGGTGTTGTAAACCATGTTACGTAGTTAGCCTTCATTTGTTTAGGAGCAGGTCGACGACATTAAATGTAATAGCTTTTGTTTCATTCCTAAACCTTATGTTTCACTAATGCTGACAAAGGTGTTGTGAACGTCTTAAATTCTCGGTTTAACAGAAAAATGAGTTGTCAAAAAGTGTGGATTTCAACGCAGTAAATGTTCTAAATGATGACCCCCGACAATATTTTTAATAAAGCGTTCATTCACGACAAACACTGACGCAGGCGCAAATACCTAAAGCCACTTTCCATGTGCGAAGTGTTTGAAACTTGGTAAAATATATCAGGCACAATACCGACCTTAATAAAGTATCTACTACGGACAATAGCTTTATATCTATTACCAGTGGAAAGCATGGATATTATTGTATTTTGTAAACACCTATAATATTATAAAATGTTATTTGTATTATAATATTAAATTATAGAGCTCAAAAGGTAAAATAAAGGGTAGTAAAATATTTGAGCTGTACACGAAGAATCTGAACCCACCTCGAAGTGGCAGAGGGCCGAAGTAACATGTGTAATACCATTAGCCAACGCTACCTTTCGAGCAGAGGTTCCTGTTCGAGTAAAGTAACTAACCTCAGAGCCCCCACTTCGAATCTTTACGCGCTTTTTACAGCTATGAGTTTATTTTAGTAGTTGAAGGCAAACATAAAATAACTGCATCCGCCATTACATTTACTGTAGGAGTTAAAAACTTACGTAGTTTGCGACAGAAGCCAAAACAATCTACCTATTTCTTTGCATTTTTTGGCATGGTTGTACAAAAAACAGGTGTTGGCTGAAGATTTAAATCCAATTGGCCCCACTGTGTAGATCTGCCAGTTTATGTTCTAATGTTACTGTCAACTGATGCATGTGATAGGTTGATCCTTCAGTGGCGTGTGTATGTTATTGGAATCGACATACATAGTGATTGCTTTCTGTCCCATACAAAACTTTTGCACTGAGTTATCTACAGTTTTTCTATAAACTGTTCTGAAAATTGTTCACTATAAGGTATTTAAGAAAGACGTAAGTCACATATGTCGCTTAGCACGTTGCATAAATTCAAACTTAAACAGGGGCCGGTGCCTCACCTGGTATATGTCACCAAACAGGCGCATATTTATCATTATCTATTATTAAGTTATTGTTATTGTTGTTATAAGTTAAACACTATGAGCGAAACCTGTTACCTATGGTAACATTCCTGCCGTATTCTTCATAAGGGAAATTAAAAAGCAAATAAAATATATGTTTCATCTTATTTAAAGAGATTACTATTTATTTGTTGTTGGTATGACTATTATTACCCATATTTGTTTATTATTGGTTCTAAAAGCTTCATTGTTTTGAATTGATACGTTGCAGATCATGCACAGCTGTGTATACAGGCATGTGCTTCCTGTCACAGCACAATAAGATAACAGTAGCTTCCGTTCCAATGTAAATAATAACTAATCAAGCTCTTTCTTAGGTCAATCACTTGTATAACCACCTTCAAGAAAAGGCCTTACGGGGCAGAACCATATGCAATGTGGTTTAAAAGGTATAGGCTCCAGGTGGAGTATGATGTAAAGCTACAGTTTCTTCGGGAGAAAGAGTTTCAGCTTCTTGTAGAGGATGCAAGAGAAAGGACGGAAAACACCAGAAGGGAAGAATAGGGGAGAAGAAAGGCTTTCGAGTGGAAGGAAGAAAGGAAGAGAATGCATTCGAGGCAGAGGAAAGAAGGGAGGAAATACATTTACTGTAACTGGAACTAAGATAAAGCAAATGTGTTAATTAGGGCGTAACTGTTGTAAAATTCAAACTAGAAAACTACGTTGTATATCCTCCACCTCCAGGAAAATACTGACGCAGTAATATACATGTATACTATATACATATAATATGTATCCGTATATATTACTTTAAGGCATGCAAGAATAATTTTGACCACGTTTAAGAAGTAATTTTTTTTCATGTAGCTGAAACATCTCACATAAGGTGAAGATTTTATAATCTTATTTAAAGTGAGAACTTTGTTTCTCTTTGCCGATTCATTCTACCTAATGTCACAAGGTTGAAGCTCTAATGTCTAAACAGACTGATTACAAGTTTTGAACTATTATCATTGTATCATAGCCTTTTCCAATGATTTCAGCTTGTTCCTTCTCTTAGCGCAAACAAAAATCAGACACAGCGATAATGTTAAACTAATTGTGAGATTTAAATACAAAAAACGAGATTTGCTTCCAAGACACTCCTAAAAGTATTTTCAAAATATAAACTGATTAACCACTATAAACAAGATGCTACTCTCCAGCCTTTACCTCAAATGAAACGAGCGGGATGCCTCAGTCGGTTTCGTCTAAGGCCCGCGTTCGATTCCCGTGGTCGGCCTACTTGACCCCCGAGCTTTTTCAAAGGTTTTCCCAGGTCGCCTGGCGAATGCTAGGTTGGTTAACTACTTCACCTGAATTTCCTGTCCCTCCATTTCATCTGCATAATCATATCACATCATCACTCATCTGGTGGTCGGTGTAGAAGTGTCGGCGTGTGACTCGGGTGTTTCAAGGTAGGATGTTATGCTCCTAATAAACACTTATTCCTAGGTATGACTGTTTACGAACTACGGGTCGACCTGGTGTGCCATTTGTGCTGGCCTGCCGGGGTAGTTTCTAACTGGTAAATTGTCCCTGCACTGTCCTGAATCCTTGGATCAGCCACTCTGTCTCCTCTCACTTCATCCTTCCTCCCGGGGGCCGCACGGTGGCTCAGTGGTTAGACCACTTGGCTCTCACCAAGGTGGCTCGGGTTCGATCCCAGGCGACCGCAGAGTGAGATTTGTGGTGGAAAACACGGCGCTGGGGCGGGTTTTCTCCGGGGTCTCCGGTTTCCCCCGCCATCACATTCCACCGGTGCTCCATCTTCATCTCATGTATCATCAGTGTTATCGCCTGTGGTGCCGTATGTAGTAAAAGTGGGCGTTAAACACTACACATTTCGTTTCATTTCCTCCCGGGGATGCTCCACTTGGGGCTTAGGTAAAATAAACCACACGTTTCGGTGCCGAATCCCCTCCGTAGTACTCCTAATCCTAATACCACTTCACCCAATGGAATGGAATATCTGAGAGGTTTCTATTGCCAAGAATAAATACATGATAACAATTCGAGCAGCACAATAATACTTACTCATAGTGAACAGTATTTTTTGTGAGTGCTACCGAGTAACTGTTAATATATTTATAAACTACCAAAGGATTTTTATACAATTTATATAATCCTAATATAGTAACAGGAAGTGCTACTTTCCTCTGAACCATATGACTGAATCACTGGTAATACTGATGCTGACTATAAGCCACTAAACAGTCTAGTATATATTGTTGTTCATTTATTTCTAACGAACGACATACCACTGTTAAGAGAACTAATTCTTATAGAGATGAATCATAAAATGAATAAATTACACCCAAAGAGCCTAAAATCCATGGAACTTAAAGTTATATTTTGTCTTTTCAGGATTGGGATAAACCCCGGAAAAAACTTCACCTGGAAACTAAACCTAAGTGAGATTTGAGACAATCTCTAGAAGATGTGGAATACATGCTACCCCTACGCTACTGAAGTAGGTAACGAGTTTATTTAAAAATTTAAGAATATTTATCCGAAGTTCTCTGTAACAATATGTGTCTTTGTATTAAGTAAATATTTAATTTTATATCTTGTTGCTTCAATTAAAGGAGTATTTGTAATCAATGACATGTTTAGTTATTATTTATTGTGTTTTTTAATATAATCTCTGGTTGTTGGGGCGCAAGCTTTCTAATATCAGAATAGTAAGCACGTAATGCATTTCTGAAAAATAATTATTTTTATGCTTAACAAAATATTATGTTTCTTTCGTAATATGACGCAGCTCAAGCTTTATTATTTATAAGTCTCTTGAAAAGCGCGGCTAGTACACGCGTGGCCTAGTACAAGCCGTTCCATCCGAAACCTAACAATGCTTCATTTGTTATTTTTCACACCAAAATTATATTATAATTAAATGTGAGATAAACATAAATTCAAAAACTCTAAGAAACCAAAGGAAGTAATATTAATTCCATAAAAGGAATACTATATATAATTTTAATAAGAACTTCATGTCAAAAGAATAGCACTTACGGCTATTAACCAAATATAACATGGTTAATGCAATAGTACCTAATCCAGAAAGAAGGAAATTAAAACCCACCCAGTTTCTTTAGCAGTTCCATATTTTCATTCATTTTATGTAATAATAAATAATAAAATATTTCTTAAATACTACTTTTGTTAGGATTAATAATGATAAACTAGCTGCATCATGTCAGGTTTTTGTATACTAAAAGTATATTTTGTAATTTACGTTCTTTAACTTTTTAAGTCATATCGGACGATGAATGGAATGAGTAAAATGATGCTCAAATGGGCCCAGGGTCCACGGAGCTTAGATTTACCACACATTCGTGTTTTAGGATAAGGGAAAACACCGGAAAAACCTTATCCAGGTATCTCACCCTGACCGAGATTTGAACTCGGGACCTCTTGAACGTGAGGCAGACATGCTACCATCTACTCTACCGAGGCGGGCAATTAAATAATTGTATATTAAAAAATATGGCAGTTTTTACAAAATTATTCGGTGAAAACACTTAACTAATTAGAAGTTAAAGGTTCTGTCCTAAAATACTTTGAAGATATTTCATAATTTTGAAAAAGTTTTGATAAAAGCTCTAAAATTCA
This sequence comes from Mantis religiosa, assembly GCA_030765055.1. NCBI lineage: Eukaryota > Metazoa > Arthropoda > Insecta > Mantodea > Mantidae > Mantis > Mantis religiosa. Next base: position 239,674,321 of record CM060948.1, on the reverse strand, counting down.
GAAAATTCAGAAGGCAATCGTTGCTAAACCTGAAATTTCACTCTTTGGGTGACGAAGGGGAACAATTAAATGATGATTTACTTAGAAAATTAAGTTTTATGTGTTACATTCACATTGCTTTCTCAAGCTATTTTCAAAATCAGTTTATTCTTCCATCTACGTCAAATTATGAGGCAAACCTTTGCAAATATAAAGTTATTACACGTTTCATTGAAGATTCAAGAGGTATAACGAAAATCGAACTAACTGGATTTGAACAGCTGAATACTATACAACAGTTTTGAAATTACATCTGACATAGCGAGAAACAAGTACACTAAATGTATCTTCAGTTTATATATGGTTTATCCGTTATATACACTTACACAAAGTCCTTCCTTAATGAAAAGGACCTCCCACAAAATTTAAGACACGACTTAAGACACGACATGACTTAAGAACTATATTAGATATTCAATGACCTTTAGTCAAACATCTTAGCGGCTATTGCTTAGAAAATTAAGAATATCCAGCATATTTCTGGTTACGGTAATCTTCTATAGTATGTTCAATAATGGAAAAAGTTTTAAATTAGCCAACTTCTTTTTGGAGTTTGCCCCTCAAAATGTGCGCAAACACACAAGAGACTATTTGTGATGATATATAACAAGGCCCTTCTTTAGCATCGTCATACCAAATCGTCTAAAAACAACAATAACAATGGCAACGGTAATAATACTAATTACTCATCATACTCATCATCATACTCAATCATCATCATCATACTCATCATACTCATCATCATCATACTCATCATACTCATCATCATCATCATCATACTCATCATACTCATCATCATCATCATACTCATCATACTCATCATCATACTCATCATACTCATCATCATCATACTCATCATACTCATCATACTCATCATCATCATACTCATCATACTCATCATCATCATACTCATCATACTCATCATCATCATACTCATCATACTCATCATCATACTCATCATACTCATCATCATCATCATACTCATCATACTCATCATCATCATCATACTCATCATACTCATCATACTCATCATCATCATCATCATACTCATCATCATCATCATACTCATCATCAACATCATCATCATACTCATCATCAACATCATCATCATACTCATCATCAACATCATCATACTCATCATCCTCATCATACTCATCATCATCATCATACTCATCATCATCATCCTCATCATCATCATACTCATCATCATCATCATACTCATCATCATCATCATACTCATCATCATCATCATCCACATCATCCACATCATCATCATCATCCTCATCATCATCATCATCATCATACTCATCATCATCATACTCATCATCATCATCATACTCATCATCATCATCATACTCATCATCTTCATCATACTCATCATCATCATCATCATCATACTCATCATCATCATCATCATACTCATCATCATCATCATACTCATCATACTCATCATACTCATCATACTCATCATACTCATCATCATACTCATCATACTCATCATCATCATACTCATCATATCATCATCATACTCATCATACTCATCATCATACTCATCATACTCATCATCATCATCATACTCATCATACTCATCATCATCATCATCATACTCATCATCATCATCATACTCATCATCATCATACTCATCATCATCATCATCATACTCATCATCAACATCATCATCATACTCATCATCAACATCATCATCATACTCATCATCAACATCATCATCATACTCATCAACATCATCATCATACTCATCATCATCATCATACTCATCATCATCATACTCATCATCATCATCCTCATCATCATCATCATACTCATCATCATCATCATACTCATCATCATCATCATACTCATCATCATCATCATCATCCACATCATCATCCACATCATCATCATCATACTCATCATCATCATACTCATACCCATCATCTTCATACTCATCATCATACTCATCATCATCATCATCATACTCATCATACTCATCATCATCATACTCATCATACTCATCATCATCATCATCATACTCATCATCATCATCATACTCATCATACTCATCATCATACTCATCATATCATCATCATACTCATCATACTCATCATCATACTCATCATACTCATCATCATACTCATCATACTCATCATCATCATACTCATCATACTCATCATCATCATACTCATCATCATCATCATACTCATCATCATCATCATCATACTCATCATCATCATCACACTCATCATCATCATCATACTCATCAACATCATCATCATACTCATCATCATCATCATACTCATCATCATCATACTCATCATCATCATCATCATCATACTCATCATCATCATACTCATCATCATCACTCATCATCACACATCATTATCATCATCACTCATCATCACACATCATTATCATCATCACTCATCATCATCATCACTCATCATCATCATCATCACTCATCATCATCACTCATCATCATCATCCACATCATCATCATCCACATCATCATCATCCACATCGTCATCATCATCATCATACTCATCATCATCATACTCATCATCATACTCATCATCATTAATCATCATCATTAATCATCATCATCAATCATCATCATCAATCAATCATCATCATCAATCATCATCATCATCAATCATCATCAGCATCAATCATCATCAGCATCAATCTTCATCACCAATCATCAATCATCATCATCAATCATCATCATCAATCATCATCATCAATCATCATCATCAATCATCATCATCAATCATCATCATCAATCATCATCAATCATCATCATCATACTCATTATCATCATACTCATCATCATCAATCATCATCATACTCATCATCATCAATCATCATCATACTCATCATCATCATACTCATCATCATCAATCATCATCATCATACTCATCATCATCAATCATCATCATACTCATCATCATCAATCATCATCATCATACTCATCATCATCAATCATCATCATACTCATCATCGTCATACTCATCATACTCATCATACATCATACATCATCATCATACTCATCATACATCATCATCATACTCATCATACATCATCATCATACTCATCATACATCATCATCATACTCATCATACATCATCACCATACTCATCATACATCATCATCATACTCATCATACATCATCATCATACTCATCCTCCATCATCATCATCATCATACTCATCCTCCATTATCATCATCATACTCATCCTCCATCATCATCATCCTCAATCATCATCATCCTCAATCACATACCTCCTCAAACATCCTCCTCAATCATCCTCCTCCTCAATCATCCTCCTCCTCCTCAATCATCATCAATCATCATCCTCCACCTCCTCAATCATCCTCCTCCTCCTCAATCATCCTCCTCCTCCTCAATCATCATCAATCATTATCAATCATCATCATCATCATCATCATTTTCAATCATCATCATCAATCAATCATTATCATCATCCAATCATCAATCAATCATCATCATTCAATCATCAGTCAATCACCATCATCATCCAATCATCAATCAATCATCATCATCCAATCATCAATCAATCATCATCATCCAATCATCAATCAATCATCATCATCAAATCATCAATCAATCATCATCATCATCCAATCATCAATCAATCATCATCATCCAAACATCATCCAATCATCATCAATCAATCATCAGCACCATCATCATCATCACCACCATCCAATCATCATCATCAATCATCATCATCATCACCATCATCCAATCATCATCATCATCATCATCATCATCAATCATCATCACCAATCAATCATCATCACCAATCAATCATCATCACCATCATCAATCATGATCATCAATCAATCATCATCATCTTCATCAATCAATCATCATCATCAATCATCATCATCATCACCATCAATCACCATCAATCACCATCAATCAATCATCATCATCATCACCATCAATCACCATCAATCAATCATTATCATCATCAATCATCATCAATCAATCATTCATCATCATCATCACCACCATCAATCACCATCAATCAATCACCATCATCATCACCATCAATCACCATCAATCATCATCATCATCACCATCAATCATCATCATCACCATCAATCACCATCAATCACCATCAATCAATTAATCACCATTATCATCATCATCACCATCAATCACCACCATCATCATCATCACCATCAATCACCATCAATCTATCATCATCAACACCATCAATCACCATCAATCAATCATCATCACCATCAATCACCATCAATCAATCATATTCATCATCATCATCACCATCAATCACCATCAATCAATCATCATCATCACCACCACCATCAATCACCATCAATCATCATCATCACCATCAATCATCATCATCATCATCACCATCAATCAACATCAATCATCATCATCACCATCAATCAGCATCAATCATCATCATAATCAATCACCATCATCATCATCACCATCAATCACCATCAATCAATCATCATCATCATCACCACCATCAATCACCATCAATCATCATCATCACCATCAATCACCATCAATCAATCATCATCATCACCACCATCAATCACCATCAATCAATCATCATCATCATAATCAATCACCATCATCATCACCATCAATCACCATCAATCAATCATCATCATCATCATCACCACCATCAATCACCATCAATCAATCATCATCATCATCACCACTAATCACCATCAATCAATCATCATCATCATCACCACCATCAATCACCATCAATCAATCATCACCATCAATCACCATCAATCAATCATCATCATCATCACCATCAATCACCATCAATCAACCATCATCATCATCACCATCAATCAACTATCATCATCATCAGCATCAAGCACCATCAATCAATCATCATCGTCATCATTATCATCACCATCAATCACCATCAATCAGTCATCATCATCACCATCAATCACCATCAATCAATCATCATCATCACCATCAATCACCACCAATCATTCATCATCATCACATTCAATCACCACCAATCATTCATCATCATCATCACCATCAATCACCATCAATCAATCATCATCATCATCACCATCAATCATCATCATCATCACCATCAATCACCATCATCACCATCAATCAATCACCATCATCATCACCATCAATCAATCACCATCATCATCACCATCAATCAATCACCATCATCATCATCACCATCAATCAATCATCATCATCATCATCATCATCATCACCATCACCATCTATCAATTATCAACACCATCACCATCACCATCAATCAATCATCACCATCACCATCAACCAATCATCACCACCACCATCACCATCAATCAATCATCACCATCACCATCACCATCAATCAATCATCACCGTCACCATCACCATCAATCAATCATCACCGTCACCATTACCATCACCATCAATCAATCATCACCGTCACCATCACCATCACCATCAATCAATCATCACCCTCACCATCACCATCACCATCAATCAATCATCACCATCACCATCATCCATCACCATCAACCATCACCATCAACCATCACCATCCATCATCACCATCAATCACCATCCATCATCACCATCAATCACCATCCATCATCACCATCAATCACCATCCATCATCACCATCAATCACCATCCATCATCACCATCAATCACCATCCATCATCCATCATACATCCATCATACATCCATCATCCATCATCCATCCATCATCCATCATCCATCCATCATCCATCATCCATCATCCATCATCCATCATCCATCCATCATCCATCATCCATCATCCATCATCCATCCATCATCCATCATCCATCATCCATCATCCATCCATCATCCATCATCCATCCATCATGCATCATCCATCATCCATCATCCATCCATCATGCATCATCCATCATCCATCATCCATCATCCATCATCCATCCATCATCCATCACCCATCATCCATCATCCATCATCCATCCATCTTCCATCATCCATCATCCATCCATCATCCATCATCCATCCATCATCCATCATCCATTCATCGTCCATCATCCATCCATCATCCATCATCCATCCATCATCCATCATCCATCCAACGTCCATCGTCCATCATCCATCATCCATCCATCGTCCATCATCCATCATTAATCATCCATCCATCGTCCATCATCCATCCATCGTCCATCATCCATCATTAATCATCCATCATTAATCATCC